>PISX010002348.1:0-163676 GCA_004024625.1 Mellivora capensis | reverse complement strand
GAAGTGGAGATGCAACATGGGGGACTAGGGGGGCAGAAAAAGAAGAAAAGAAACAAGATGGGATTGGGAGGGAGACAAACCATAAGTGACTCTTAATCTCACAAAACCAACTGAGGGTTGCTGGGGGGAGGGGGGAGGGAAAGGTGGGTGGGGTGATGGACATTGGGGAGGGTATGTGCTATGGTTAGTGCTGTGAAGTGTGTAAACCTGGCGATTCACAGACATGTACCCCTGGGGATAAAAATATGTTTATAAAAAATAAAAATTAAAAAACAAACAAACAAACAAACATGAGCATAGGGGCATCTGGGTGGCTCAGTGGGTTAAAGCCTCTGCCTTCGGCTCAGGTCATGGTCTCAGGGTCCTGGGATCGAGCCCCGCATCAGACTCTCTGCTCAGTAGGGAGCCTACTTCCCTTCCTCTCTTTCTCTCTGCCTGCCTCTCTGCCTGTCATATAAATAAATAAAATCTTAAAAAACAAAACAAACAAACAAACAAAAACCCAAGAGCACAAAGAATGCCAGGAGGTAAAAAGAGTGAAACTACTGTTCAGTTCTTAACACTAATTAGGATGTAATAAAGTATTAATATAAGTAGGCTATAACAAACCAAGGACATGCATTAAAATCTCTACAGTAACCACTAATAGACATCTACAGGGATACAGAACTAAAAAGTTAGCAGAAGACAAAAACTGGCAAAAAGGGTGACTGAGTGCATCAGTCTTGTGCCTTGGACTCCCGTCCTGATCCCAGGGGATCGAGCCCCATGTCAGGCTCCCTGCTTGGTGGGGAACCTGCTTCTCCCTCAGCCACTCCCCCTGCTTATGCTTCCTCTCCCTCTTTCTGTCAAATAAGTAAGAAGAAGAAAAAAAAATGACAACATACTGTTTGTTACACATGACTGCAAGAAATGCAAAATGGTATGGCCCCAGTAAGGCTGATTTACAACAATCTACCCTAAACATAATGCAGGAAGAAATACGAAAGCGGTGTTTGACTGAAACACAACGAAAACTGGAAATAACCTGAATGTCCAAGAGAAGACATGATAAAAAAGCCATGCATCCCCACAGCAGAGCACTAAGGCAGCTCTACAAAAAGGAATCCGGAATCTCCTCTCTCCATGTGTAGCAACTATAGGAAGGGGATCACCAAAATACTGTTAAAGGCAACCCGAAGTGTATAAAGCTTACTCCTCTTATCTTAAAAAGGCAGTGTGAAACAGATAATATGAATTTGTTTTTGTTTTAAGTAAATAACAGAAGGACAAGCCATAAAATTAACAAAGGCTATTTGTGTGGGAGGAGGAAGCAGGGTAAAGGAAATAGCAAAAGAAGCTAAGACTTCCCCTAAATAAACCTTATTTGTAGATCAGACTTTCTACACCATGTAAATATCCCATAAGGATAAAACTGAAGTTAAAATTTAAAAGCAGGGGCGCCTGGGTGGCTCAGTGGGTTAAAGCCTCTGCCTTCGGCTCAGGTTGTGGTCCCGGAGTCCTGGGATCGAGCCCTGTGTGGGGCTTTCTGCTCGGCAGGAAGCCTATTTCCTCCTCTCTCTGTCTCTGCCCGCCTCTCTGCCTACTTGTGATATCTCTGTCAAATAAATAAATACATCTTTAAAAAAAAATTTTTTTAAAGCAACCTCTAGAAATTAAAAGCAAATCAACCAAATCAACTTGGAGGCCTGAATGAAGAGAAGGAATCATTTCTAGAGACTTTAAAATACCAAAACTTGACCACAGAATATTTAAAATATTTAAAATACCAGAACTTGACCACCAAGAACAGCCAACAACAAAAACTTGAAAAATTAAAACTCTCTATAATATTACTTTTGGTATGAAGCTGGAATTTTGTATTGTAGGAGAAAGCAAATAAGTGACTATGTTACTATCTTTGGGAACTGAAACTTCCGGCTTGGAGAAAGAAGATAAAAATAAAGGTAGATAAAGACCTTCCAGCCCTAAATTTGAATTAACATTGAAAGTGGAAACTCATGATTTTATTTTAAAAGATAAAATACAATTATTTCCTAGGTTTGTTCATTACATGTGCCTAATAACAATGATCACCCCAGAGCCACCTGAGTGGCTCAGTCGGTTATCCGTCCAGACTTCTGGTTTTGACTCAGGTCATTATATCGAGGTCTTAGAATTGAGCCCCGCATCACTGCCTCAGCAGAGTTGGCTTCAGATTCTTTCTCCCTTACCCTCTCCTGGCTAGCACACTGGTGCTCTCCCCTCCCCCCTCAAATAAATAAAATCTTAAAAAAAAAAAAAAAAAGCAATGAGTAGACCTACGCCCCAGACTATGAGCTCTAAATACTATCTCATATAAAAGAAACCAGGGTGTTCTCTGAGAAAATCCCTGATTTCAGGTATCTGAGGTGGAGGTTTTGAGCCTGACTTATCAGAAAGGAAGTCACAAAAAACTTCTAGGGATCATATCAGAAAGACTGAGAAGCCACCTCCCAAAAGATGCCATCATCCAATGACAGGACAATTTAATCATCAAAAAATCACTGAAATGTCTTCACTTGAAAGTGATATTTAAAAACAACAATAATGGCACTTTGGAGGATGCAAAAACCAACTCTTTTCCAAACTGGTATGAGGAGAAATCTGTTTTCCTATACCAGTTATTCTCCTGTGTAACAAAATAGAAGGAAGATATTCTTAATATATTTCTACTAAATTACCTCTTTTACTTCTAATGCATAAATTCTGCTCATTAGATGTGAATTACTATCATTTTATAATCCCTGTCACCTAGGCACTGAGTTTTGATGGCTTAAGAGATAATCAGACTTTATGTGCCTCCTAAGTATTAGAACATACTACCACTTTTGCTTAGTCTTTCCCTATCAAGGAAATAAAGAATAAAACTTGAATCTGAAAAAGCCTCTAGATCCAACCACCAGTTTATAAAGAAGCACACTTATAATATTTGAGAGAGGGAAACTTGATGCTCATTGGACTTACTAGACAATTACTAAAGAAATTACCACTTTATTTTTCAGGAATGATAATGGTAATCAGGGGGGAGAGGTGGTCCTGTGTTTTAATGGGCATTATCTTGAGCTATATTATTAAATGTGTCTAGATAATATTATATAATGCCTGGGATTCATTTCCTACAATGTGGGAGGAGGGATGTGGTAAGGGTAAAAGACAAAGACTGACCATGTAATAGGCATTGCTGAACTGGATGGCGGGGGGGTGGGGAGAGCCGGGGTGGGGGGGCACTTTTTCTACTCTGGTTTTATTCTATGGCTCACATTAATTTCATGTGCAATGGTCAAGCCTTAATATCAATTTGATATTGATGATTTTAATACTCTTTTTTTTTTTTAAGATTTTATTTATTTATTTGAGAGGGAGTGAATAAGAGAGAGCACAAGCTGTGGGGAGAGGCAGAGAGAGAAGCAGACTCCCAACTGAGCAGGGATCCTGATGCAGGACTCAATCCCAGGACCCTGGGATCATGACCTGAGCTGAAGGCAGATGCTTAACTGACTCAGCCACCCAGGTACCCCTAATGTTAATACTCTTAAGTTTTTTTCCCAGCCTTCTCCAAGAAATAAATGAAGTGGTAAAATACGTGAAATCGGGGTGCCTGGGTGGCTCAGTGGGTTAAGCCGCTGCCTTCGACTCAGGTCATGATCTCAGAGTCCTGAGATCGAGTCCCGCATCAGGCTCTCTGCTCAGCAGGGAGCCTGCTTCCCCCTCTCTCTCTCTGTCTGCCTGTCTGTGATCTCTCTCTCTCTCTCTGTCAAATAAATAAATAAATAAAAATCTTAAAAAAAAATACGTGAAATCAAATTTCTCTCAAGGGACAGAAACACACACACACACACACACACACACACACAAGAACTTCAGAAATGTATTAACTGATGACCATGTACAGATATTTTGATCCTGATTTAAATAAGCAAAAATTGTAAATGGATTTATGAGAGGCCTAGAACATTTGCACTCTAAACAGGCAACTAGTAAAAGTAAGGATTCCTCTTAACCATGGTACTGTCTAAAATATAAAATTTTTTGTCCTTATAGCTACAAATTCAATGACATGCAAATGAAATGACACATAGGACTGCCTTAAAAACAATCTTGGGAGTGGGGAGAATGACTGAGGATATTAACTGAAACAATAACTGCTGAGGATTAATAATTATTGATGGGTTCGTGGAGGTTATTCTACTACTATTCTCTCAACTTTTGCATATATCTTATCTTTTTCATAAAATGTATCAAGCCATTGTCCTTTTCTTAATACTTCAATGGTTCCTGAGATCCATTATTAGTTAAACCCCATACTTGCTGTGGGCCTGCCAGGCCCTACATGACCTAGTGAGTATCTACCCTTCTCAGATTTCATCTTCTACAACTTCACCCTTTCCACAGGCCCCTCTTGCTTTTTCTCCAACATGCCAAGCTAACTCCCACCTCTGGTGGTGCACGTCCTCTTCCCTCAGACCTGTACAGGGTTGGTTTCCTCATTTCATTTAGGTATCCACGAATTCACCCTGCCTCAGAAAAGGTTACTCTAGCCAGCCTAAGTATATCCCCAGCCAACCTACATCCTCACTTTGTTTTCCTCCACTGCATTAGCACTAACTGAAATTTTTCTGCCGGAGAACAGTCTTTTTATTGCCAGGGTCACCCTCTAGCATGGAAGCTCCATGTGGGAAACAACTCTGTGTGCTATCCTGTTCATGACTCAGGACAATCCCAGTACCTAATAAATGACACTAAGTAAGAATCCTCCTTTAAGGGTTCATGAGAACTTTGCAATAGGGTACGTTATCTGAGAGCTGAGTGTCACGGCAGCAAAAACCAAACCAAACCAAATCAAAAATACCAGCTGCTTCTTAAATTTCCTGTGAAATGCTAAGGCCAGAAACTTGAAAGGGACTTAAGCATAAATACACATATGTGAGCATATGTCCGCACATTAAAAAACAAGAACAACAACAACAACTTGGAATATTTGATGGAAAATTATATTAGCACCTATCAGTGAGGTCAGAGTCAATAAACTTCAGTTAATACTTTAGAAGTGTTGAAATTAATCAAGACTAAAGTCTAAAAATAGCCTGCTGATTCTTTGGAAACATTATCAATGAAGTTATTAAAAAAAAAATACTTAAATGTAAATTGTTTAAGGAAGCTAAAGATAGTATTCTATACCAGAAAGAATTTAACCGGATTTGTAATTATGCACAAGTTATTCCTGATACAAACTGCCACTTCAAGAGTCAGTGTTTTGTCTACCATATATGACAAGATCTCTGGATTATAATATGTTAATTTGATTAAATGAGTCTAGCGACTGGTAATTCTGCTGAGAAATCTTTTCTCTCCGGCTCACTCTACAACTGACTGTCTTACGGATTAAATTTTATTATGCCACACAAAAATCAAGATTCAAATCTATGCAAATAATGCAATCAGATGCTATAATATAATCAATGTAATCATCTGAGATTCTTTACTATGCTAGAGCTAAACAAAGATTCAATCTTGCCATAACTCTGGATGATTTGCTAATGACTCAAGTCCAGTAATCAAAAATAAAAGTACAGAAGAACCTAGAGTCACTGCATTTTAAAGGCAAGAATGAGCACAAACCCTATTTTTTAAAACAGCTTTAAGTTCATGAAAATCTCCTTATATGAAAGCCTCCTTACAGCAAGAGATAAACAGTAAAAACAGCACTCACCTAATTATTAAAGGTTTTGGGGGAGGGCAAATTTAAGAGCATTCACTTACTAGCTCCACTTCCAATTGTTCTATGGAAAAGCTGTGACATCCGGGGACCGAGAGGGCCAAAGAGATGAGGAGGAAGACCCCTGGCCTCTAACAAAGCTAAAGAAAAAAGAAAGGCATGAGGAATAGTTGAATTATAAATGCAGTTGATATTACATAAAAATTTCAAGCAACTGATTCATCTCACACGTAATGTTACTTCCTTTTTTTTTTTTTTTTTTTTTTTTAAGAGAAACTACATCAAACTTTCCAGGCCACTCTTAGATATTAATTAATATAAGTTACAACACCCAAGTGCTAGTTTGAAGGTATCTTAAGGTTTTATGGAGATACTAAATATCAGTGCCAGAGGGGACTGTATCAAATGATCCAAGAAAAACCCAGAGTAAGTATTTACTTTGAAGAAATTATAGGTTAAGCACCCTTGTTGCTTTCCCACTGATACTGGTCATGAAATCTTCTAAAAAACATATGGAAAAATTATTTTTTATCAGGTCCAATAGGTGAGAAAAAAATGTGTTCACAAGACTTCTAGTTGAAAAGAGACTGCTGTTAAACTTTAGGAACTTAAAAGCAATGTGAAAGTGCTTTCTAAATAATGTTTCTCAGAATCCTCACACTGGGGATCTATCATACAAACCAACTGTCTGAACACAATAAAAATACATATCCACCACCACCCATTTGTAAAGAGCATACACATAATACAAGGCTGCTTTTTTTTAAAGCACACCATTAAAATACCTGGTGTGTAGGTATACACTTACATTCATTTTAAAATAGGTGACCAAGAACACAAAAGAACACAGCAAAAGCACCCCACCGGGATGCATTACCGTTAGCAGATACCAGAGGACGACATTTTAAGCTATCCCCTTTTCAAGACCTTCCTAAGTCCTTATCAACTATACAAGCAACCGTACAGAGAACATTTTAAAAACAAAAAACACATATATTATCAGATTTTGTAAACAGTAAAAACAGACAGCCAGATCATCTTCCAAATCCAAATCATCACAAATAAGTTTTTTAAGTACAGGCATTGCTAGATTATCTTTCAATAAGCTTATCTGAATTAATTTTAACAAAGAACAGAAGTCACAGGCAGCCTGTGATAATGGTTTCTTGTAAGCTCATTAACTGTCTTTACCTTGTAATCGTCCCATCTCGGAATCATCGGATTCACTCTCCCCAGAGGTGGTCATGCCCACAGCCCCTGCAACAGAACTAGAGGCTTCAAAAGGGAGGGAGAAAACAAGGTGAGGGTTAGGAGAGGAACATTCAAACTCATTATGTTCGGTTTACCTTAAAAAAAAAAAAAGAAAGAGCAGAGTTTTACAGACTACCACCAACAAAGGCAGCAATTAAATGTCTCCCCGTTGCACGCTCAGCTGTTGTAGATTTTGCCCTGTAGCTTCGACGAACTAAAGGATGGCTCAACCATCTTAGAGTTCAACAAGCATAAAAATACAAGCTTTACATTCCTTCCATACATGGCTCTGACAGATTCCTCATGCCTCTGAAACTATTCCTAAATTGTCTTGTCCTGAAGTCATGTACCAAAAGTCCATGAAGATCACACTGCCAAAAGCACCATGAGGTTGAATAGATGGGGAATTAGTCACAATCAGAACAGAAAGCAAAACTGACATCTGGGGGCAACGTTCCAAGCAGACGTGTGTCTTCTTCAGTCGGCCTTACTTCTCAGCTGCAGTCCTGACACAATCACTCGGACGTTTTCTCTAAGAGCATGCAGATGATACCCTTCTTATTTCCAGGGTAAAATATGGAAGAATCACATTACAACCAACAGTGAAGCAGTTTTGGACAAAATAGAGGACAACTAGGATGTCAAAACCAGTGCAGAAAAAAGAGTTCAGATTTAGAAGGATTCTACTACCCAAAAAGCTAACTTGAGCAGTAATTCAGCCTAAGCAAAGAGAGGCTGATTCTATTTGAAACTGACAAGATGAAATTATATTCCTCTAAAACCAGCAGTTTTGCTGTTCCTCCTCTCAGTGTCCGTTGAGTCTTTAAGCATTTATTCTATACAATTAACCTGTGTATGACAACATTATCCACAATACCCTAAGCCCTGACAGAAGATCAGCCCTGAACGTTTTTTTATTGTTAAAAGTACATGGATAGTGGATGTGAATTTACAGAGCTTTTCAGAAGAGATGCTAATAAAAGAGCCACCAACTGTAAATTTTCTTAATAATTTTCTTCACAACTCATTAAGTATTTTCTATGATTTCACTGGGATTTTTAAAAAATTCACATTAAAAATGTATGGCTTAAACAGGAGTCAGTAAACTATGGCCTATGGGCCAAATTCAATCCAGCACATCATTTTGTCAATTACAAAATAACATTTCTTTAAAACACAGCCAAACTCATTGTTTTACACATTGTCTGTTGCTGCTTTCCTGCTACAACCACCGAACTGGGTCGTTAGTTCCAACAGAACCTGCAGGAAGCCTAAAACATCAACTATTTGGCCCTTTACAGGCAAGGTTAGCTCCCTCCCTGGTTTATAGTCACAGGTTAGCAAGAAATACTAATATTAAAGTGTATCAGGGTTTAACAAAATCCACACTTCTGGGAAAGAAAAAAGAGTAACTGCACTCTGGAATGCTACTTACACGCGGCATTTACGAAATACTCACCATACGTAAGCTTTGTCTATTTCCTTACGACCATATAGGGAGGCTGCTCAGCTTTTTCACACTCGTGAGGTAACTGAGGCCTCGTGACTTTGAGTGTACTTACTTGCCCAAAGTCGACTGGCTACCCTCACATCAGAGATCTGAGCCCCAGTGGTCTGACTTTTCATCGATTGTACTCAAATACTGTACTCTAATGGCCCCTTAAAGATATTCTTCAGTACTAATTTTTCATTCTAGTACAGCTGCTTCTTCACATTAAACAGAAATCTTGTTAATAAATACTGTTATTAAGGTTCAAATTATGACTGAACTTGTTAAAGTGACTCTTAAACTTGCTTTTAAACTCTTCCAATTATGTGCAGAGAAAATACAAAGCCTTAACAAATAAAGTCACTGTTTTTTTTTTTTTTTAAAGCACCCTCTGGCACCACATCTTTTTTAAGGAGGCAAAACAAAATTTCACTTGGGAAGGTAATGCTGGTTTTTTCCAGTTTATGTATTAGAGGGTCACCATAAGGAGGGGCAAGGATATTCTAATTTTTCATGAAGGTGGGGGGCCTGATTTGACAGAAATCAGTCACTGAATCCAAAGAAAAAAATCCTTCACCAGCCCACTGATGGCAAACAGTAATCATTTGTCTACTACAGTTCCCTGTAGTATTACAGAATTAGATAAACCAAACTAGCCTGGCCCGTGAGTGGCTGTTTGTAAAGTGACACAGGTAAGGAAGTGTTATCAGCCAACAGGAGTCAGTGATAAAATTCTTTCGTCAGGGCGCCAAACCTCCTTGGGCAACTTGCACAAGATCTGTCCCGACACAAATATAAACCTAAGATTATCGAGCGAGAAAATCTGATGCCAGATTTTTAAAAGGTGTCAATCTTTATCATGTTGTTGTTTAAACCACTACCTCCCCCACCTAGTCTTTAGCATATCTTCAGGGCACCATGCAAGATAGTTTCTAATACACAGCTGAATTAAAACTATGGGAAAAAATATTTAAATTAGAACATAAGAAATTTATCACAGAACCCCACTTTATACCTTAACCAATAAGGCCTCTTGTGCAGAAAGACAATAAAATATTAGAATGCTGATAAATTCAAATTCACTTGACAGATCCTTAAAGGCAATCAGTAGCAGGACTATTTCAGGAGTATAATGAAAACATTTGAGCAAGGCCAAAATAATAACCGTTAGTAATGTAATTATGCCTTACATGGGCTCTGGTATCAGGTGATACAGACACATCTAATTTTTAGGGATTCCAAACAAAAGTAGTTAGGGAGATAAAAAACTGACAGAACTGGGGTTGCTTTCTTTTTTACAAACTCACCCTATTCGTTTCCTGTGAAATTAAGATTTTCAGCGCAAAATTAGGTGTCAGAACATGCCATCTGATTTCCCTGCCATCTGATTGTTTTGCAGGTGTAAAGAAGAATACTTGATTTCTCACTTTAGAGTCTCTAGTATTTACAAGACTTTACCAGCACTATGAAAAGGTACACAGTTCTGATAAAAGTCCAAAACTAGGCCCCCAGCTCATGGGAAAATGTGGCGAGCACTTTATTTTCAACTCCAAGAGCTAGCATCTCTCTTCTACCAAAAACGAGGGAAGTGGCTCCAAATATAAGTAGATTTCAAGGTGACCAAGCAGGTACACCGTTATCAACAATTTTCCTAAGTGTCAACAATACTGGCAAAGTCAGGGTGATGGGAGTAGGTCTGCCGAAGGTAGAGCAATGCTTAAACACTACATGTACAAAAAGCAGTAAGCTTATTTCAATGATTTCACTGGAAAAGGTCAGGAAGATGGTACCTCCAAAAATAACGCTGGGGAAAAAAACAACCATAAAAACACTGAAGAGATTAAATCCATCTCTTTCGATTAATAAAAACATTATTTCAAAATAAATGTTTCCAATAGAGTGTTACATCAACTCTCTAAGAGCTGTGAACAGATGCTTGCCAAGAGATGCTCTAAGTTCTTACCACCATCAGTTTATACTCCACACTAGAGGGTTTTATTTCTCTTTAAATTCCAATTGTACATATGGAAAAACGAAAGCACATCACACGGAAGAACTTCATGCCCAGTTAATAAGGAATCTGCTTCCTTTTTTTTTTTTTTTTTTTTTTTTTAAGGAATCTGCTTCTTCCTGTAGCACTCCTTCAGTGGGCTGGCAGAGAGGAGCAAAACCAAGCAGTGCTGCGTGACCCGCATTATCTTTCCCCTGAACGTGGAAAATACTGAGATCACAGCACGACTCCCACTCTCAAAGACAAGGAACACAAGCATTTACGAGGCAGGCTTATGGACCTAATCCCCTGAAGCTTTTATCCTCTTAGGTAAATACACTAGGGATCAAAACTTCACACAGTGCCCCTCATTCTGCCCCTCAGTGGTACCATCTGAGATTAACTCTGGGACTGTGTGGGATGCAGAAGGACACAGCCATCAGAAAGGTGCCCCTCTTTTTCGAAAATCTGGATTTCAGAGTCCCACAGCCAGGGGCACTCCCACAACCTTAACCACTATGTGCCTCAGTTTTCCCTCATTGCTAAAAAGGAGGAGAACACCACTCACACCTCAGCACCTTGTTTTGAACATTAAATGAGAGTATATGTAAAGTGCTTAATACGGTGTCTGCAGCAGTGTATACTCTATAAAGGCTAGCTCCAATAATCACTGTCATGAGTCCACTTTAACACACTCGGCAGCTCCATTTCTGTCCTCCACGTGGGAACTGCCCCACTTCCATAGGCACACTTGAAATAAACATTAAAACACGGAGAAGCACAGCCTGTGTGGCATCAAGAGCTTCAATGATTTGTATGTGCAATGGGCTGTGGTTTCCCTCAAACCTAACCCTTCCGCAAAACTATTCTTTAAAAAAAAAAAAAAAAAAAAAAGAAAGCACGTTAAAAATGTCCCCTCCCTTACGCTGAAAAGAAATTAATAAAAAAAATATATATATATATATATATTTTTTTTTTTTTTAAAACGTCCCCTCCCGGGGCACCTGGGTGGCTCAGTGGGTTAAGCCTCTGTCTTTGGCTCAGGTCGTGATCTCAAGGTCCTGGGATAGAGCCCCACATAGAGCTCTCTGCCCAGCAGTGAGCCTGCTTCCCTCTCTCTCTCTGCCTGCCTCTCTGCCTACTTGTGATCTCTCTCTCTCTATCAAATAAATAAATAAAATCTTTAAAAAATAAAAAAGTCCCCTCCCACCAGAAGAGATGGTTCAAGTTTGCCATGCCACTTAACATACAAAACTAAGACAGACAGTGGTAAAAATGTTAAGCTGGACAGAACACTGAGACAAGCAGCATAAAACATGAACAGTGGTGGGCAAACTAGAACCTTCCTGGCCAACTAGGGCATAGGCTCCACCACAGGCATGAAAGAAAACTAGCACACACGCCAATCTTAGGTGAGAGAGCACTGTTAAAGTAAGAACATACCTACACCTAAGCCCATGTGTATCATTCTGACAAAAGGGACTCATCACACCCATGCTCATAATGAAGTAATGACCCGTAACATCTTCCCATCTGTTCTTAATGTTGGAAGAGAAATACTTAGGACAAGCTACATTTTAAAACCTGTTGGCGACAATTAACTTCTCGAGTACTACCCTTCTTTTCCTCTTGGTGACAGATACGTTTTTAAAGCTGAAAGGGGTAGGGGAGCAGCCTTATTTTTGTTGTGGTAAAATATCAAGTAGAATAAAAATAAGCCTATGAAAACATACACGGCATTCTTAAAGTTCCTTTCAAGCAGAACACTTAGGACTTTTTAGGGGTTACAACATTCTCCACTAAAATTTACACATGTATGAAGAAGCAATAAGCCATATCCTTACTTTCTTATTACGAACTCAAATTTTCAATCACTGTACAACTATTGTATGTCCGCACTGATATAGAAGACCCTCACAGAAAGTAACGTTATTTCCTAAAATTCTTCTGAATGTAATTAGTACAAACTTGGACTTGGAAAAGAATTAAAAAACAAAACCAAATCAATCCAACTCATCAAAAACCAAACCTATCAAGTAAAACAAAGGAGAACACGTTTATCTGATGTTAATATCAAGCGTATCTCTGTCTCCTCTCTTGCCTTATAACGGGTATGCCTGCAAGGTAATTGATCTCTCAACAAATCGGTAAGATACATAAATGCATTTCAGGGCTAAGACACGCCAATCTACCTGCAGCTCCTTGGGGAGTTTCGTCTGTCCGTGCAGCTGAAGAATTCACGGTCTCCTGGCTGCTTTCAGGGTCCGCCATTTTCTCCTGTCGACGAGCTTCAGCTGCTCCTCTTTTGCCCAGGCCAGAGCCTCGCCGACTGCAACAGAAAGATGCCATCACAGGCAGCACTACCAGTGACCAGGAGCAATGTCCATGCAGCACAAAGCTCCAATGCACGGAGCACAAAGCCAGTTTCTTCTTTTTCCATAGAAATTGTTGCAGAAAATCATTATGGGTAACAACCAAGACTTTGTATATTTAAAATTCTTCCAAGTTACACTGCATTCACAATACATGCTTTTGTGGTGCTATGAGCTGTTGTCATCTTTACAAGGCAGAAATGATTTTTCAGCACTTCAATTAAATGGAAAAGTGACTCCTACTGAAAGAATTCAACTCACTTAAAATAGATCCCAGATCCCCACTTCCAGGATAAATAGTGGACCAATATACAGGCTATGCTTGACAATGCAGGGGGAAGGGGGAAGAAGAGGAAAAGATGTGAGAAATTCTTATCACCTAAGTTCCAGATAACTTAAACCAACAAAAAAAGAACTACCCTAATAATGAACAAGAGATCCGTCCTTTAGAAAAAAAAATTAAAGATTTAACATTTATAAACACATACAGATGACACTGAGGAAGAAACTGGTTTAGGACTGAGACACAGTATAATATGGATAGAATAATCAGTTATTTCTCACAAAGCAAATTACATTTTACTGATGATGAGCTTTCCTATTTTAATAAAGAAATCAGTAAGCAAATCAGGTAAAAACAAAAGATTTCCCCAAATTATTGTAACTTGGTATTGTTTAAATAGCAGGCCTCCAAATTAGGAAATGAAGAAACACACTACTAAGGAAATGTTTTAGACCAAAGTCAAACTGCAGTGGAACTAGATGCTGGCCAGTAAACAATGAGGAAGCGGCAGGCCTAAGTGACACATAAATGAAGGCTCTGAATTACCAGAGAGTACTAGAAGAGTCTGTTCTTCCAAGTAGTAAAAAATCCTCCCTAAATAGGGATTTGTTTAGCCAATCTTTTCTTCTATGGAAACAGCTCACTCCAGACCCAATTTACCAAGCTACAAATTAGTAGGATTCAAATTAATTCATCTATTTAACATTCAATTTGCACAACCCATGTGACACACACCGTGCTCCACAGTTTGATGTCCTCAAGGAGTATTAGTCTAAAGAGAGAGGAAGACAAGGCTGTAGCAGGCTAGAAAAGCACTAAAGTAAGATGAATTGCCACTAATACAGAGAAAGTCTGAGATAAAGAGCATTTCAGGCAGGCGGCTAATAGCTAGTATAGAGAATAACCATGCAGACTGTAAGTAATTTCACGTATGCTAAGACAGTGGTCGTGAGAAGGAGGAAGGCAGGCAGTAAAGACGGGACACTAGATTACATGACTTCATATCAACTTAAAATTAATTTCAACCACAAAGAATTTGGTTTATATCTCAAATTATCAACTCTGGGGAAGCCAGATTCAAAATCTAGCCCCAAATTTTTGGCTCTCAGGGTTCTCATAAAATTATTGCCAAGAACCCACAGAAGCAAACAGGTAGGTATACTAACTCCAGATATTTTATTCTTATTAAGATTTTTTTAAACATTTATTTATTTGACAGAGATCACAAGTAGCAGAGAGGAAGGCGGGGAGAGAGAGGAGGAAGCAGGCTCCCCGCTGAGCAGGGAACCCGATTCGGGGTTCAATCCCAGGACCCTGGGATCATGACCTGAGCCGAAGGCAGAGGCTTTAACCCACTGAGCCACCCAGGTGCCCCTACTAACTCCAGATATTTTAAATGGCATTTTAAACAATCCAGATAGAACCAGAAAATAAGGGGCGCCTGGGTGGCTTAGTGGGTTAAAACCTCTGCCTGCAGCTCAGGTCATGATCCCAGGGTCCTGGGATCGAGCCCCACATCGGGCTCTCTGCTCAGCAGGGAGCCTGCTTCCTCCTCTCTCTCTGCCTGCTTCTCTGCCTACTTGTGATCTCTGTCTCTCAAATAAATAAATAAAATCTTTAAAAAAAAAACAAAACAGAAAATAAGTGAAAAAGTAGAGATTTAAGTGCCACAAGTCCTTTTCTTATGACTTGCAATTAGTCACGGTTTCCTTGTGTCACTACCGTATCTGTCACCGAGAGAGGTCATTGTGGCTCACCTTAGAGGAGAAACAACAATAGAGTTAAAACCTTCCAGTTCACCTGAGTGAGAGTAGGGAAAAGGCAAACTGAAACCATTCGCCCCCATCACTGTTTTTTGGGCACATTTAGAAGAACAAACTACATATAAAAGAGGAGTAAGTCCTACCCAGCTGCCAATAACTAGCTGCACAAAGGCATTTGAGCAACTGACCATGCGTGAAAAGGTGAGGAAATTATTAAGAAAAAAAAAATGTTGACCGAAGATTCTCAACCAGTTAATAAAAGAATGTGAAATAACACACTGTATCATATCAAAGGTAGCTGATTTTCTGAAAATGAGATCCAAACCAGCAACCGGGAAAATGGGAACTGAAGACATGAAAGCAGACACATGACACCCAACATTCCTCCGCGAGGGGTAGGTGTTGTAATACAAAATGAAAATGAAGTACATCTCTCCCCCTGATCCATTAAACTGAAGTGATGCCAACACTCTGAGAAACTAATTAGGCAATATTACAACCATTAAAACAGGCATCCCTTTTGGCCCATTAATCACACTATTGGGAAATTTAGCTACCTCTGAAAAATAACCCCAATCTGCATTAAGATGCTCATTAGAGATTTACTGGCCAACTGGAACTCTGAAAACAATGAAATGTCCAATAGCTGGCAGTAACTCTGTGAAAATAATATAGCAACAGAGGAAATGGTAGAGGGTAAGAGTGCTGTCAAAAAACTGCATGATTAATACTCAGCAAAAACATGTAAATCAACACTGGGGAAGACTTCAATTATATTGGATAAGTTTCTTTACTACTCAATATTCAAGTGAAAATTTCAATAATTTTTGAAAACTCAGAAAGGGAAGGATTCTAATGAAAGTTGAACAGAAGATAACGAACTGGTTCGTAAACTGGAAAAACCAATGTGTTACCTGGCACTAGCACAGGAGCCCGTGGTCTTTTGGCGTGTGCTCCGCCTCAAACTGGGGAGCTCAGCAGGTGGGGATTCACTGCGCTTCTTGGTAGATTTTCTTAAGCCTATATGCGTGAAATGCAAAAGTGAATTTTTAAAAAAAGTTATCAAAAAGTAAAAATTACACAGTTCTTCAGGTCAAAAATCCATTGCATCTTCCACGGGCTCTCTAGCACTCTGCTAGGTTTCTGTCACAGTATGGCTTTACTTACCCAATCCACGCTGCCAAGGTTAATATGGAACTTGGGCGTTCCCCATCATGATAAACTTGGCAAACCCCTCTTGGGTTCAACCTTGACTCGAACTATCCCACACTGTGAATGACAGTCGTCCTCTTCTCATACCATGCCCTTTAACCACTCCAATCATCTCTACTTCTCCACTAATAAAGCCAAGACTTTTTTTTTGAATTTACTATATATTTCAGGATCTTACTATATTTAACAAACGTTCCATTTTTCATTTTCATTGATTAGCACATTGTCTTTAAGCTGTCTTCTATCTAGTTTATATAAAATTCATCAATTAAGACTATGAAAGAACAAAATGCTTTCTTTTCTTCACACCAACCCATCAGCAAGAAAACATACTTGAGATGAAGGTTATGAGAATGTCCAATGTACAGATAACTGGATAATTAAGGGGAAAAGTCATATCAGCACACCTTACATGTTATTCTGGAAGCTAAAACCGGTTTCTTCATAGGGTTAACAGATACATAGGGTTTCTTCATAGGGTTAACAGATAAAAAGGTACAGCAATTAAGTCTATTACTAATTCAAAAACAATGCAGAGGCCATCAACCATCATTCACCCTCCCACTCGCCCAAACAATGTTACTGTACATGATAATATACTGGGTGGTGTGTTCTATCTACACAAAGACTTCCAACAGTGAAAAAGACTTCCAAGTAAAAAAGCTTATTTCCAGAACTACAGCGTCACCTTAAAAAGTGAGCGTTTCCTTTTTCAGACACTAATTACACAGTAATAACAATTCTCCAGGTCACTTGTTACCCCACACCCAGGAAATTTTTTGTTTTTAAAGATTTTATTTCTTTGAGAGACAGAGCACAAACGGGAGGGAGAGGTTGCAGCAATGGGAGAGGGAGAAGCAGACACCCGATACGATGCACAGGGAGCCCAAAGCAGGGCTTGATCTGAGGACCCTGAGATCATGAGCTAAGCCAAAGGCAGATGCTTAACCTACTGAACCACCCAGGTGCTCTCTGTGCCACAGAACTTTTAACTTTTGACCATTTTACTGCTTCAAAGCAAAATAACAGAAATTCCTTACTCTTGATTTTGTTAAAAACACCAGTAAAGGGTATGGGTAAGAGGTGGTAACAAAGATTCTAGACATCTTCCTGATCCTTCAGACAGTAAATTTTAAACTTAAGTTCATTCAACTTGGGATGGTCCCTATATCATATATACATAATGAAAGCTGCTAAGTGAAAAACACTATTAAGGACTCTTTAAATACCGAACAGAAACTTATAGTTTATAGTTTCTTTATAAGACAAAAATCTGCCTTCAGACAGGCATTACCATTCAGAAATCTGAACCACACCTTCCGGCCTTTCCCCACCCCCTCCCCCAAAGTAAATTTTGGGAGAGGTTTATCTAGACTCCTCAAACTGGCACAAAAGGAACAAAAATCAAACTAAGGGGGAAAGATATCGGCCTAAGGGTTTCTTAAATTTCAATTTTGCTTTTAGATTGATTTACTACATAGTTTATCACCAGAATTACTTAATGTGATCCCAAATCAATGCCTGATACCTCACGTGATTTTATCTTTGTCTGGACACATATATATCTTGTCACCTGAAAGATAAACATGGCATGTAGACAGATTATAAGACTAGCTTAATATGTTCAACTAATTGGCATCACTATTTTTTAATATCTGAAGAATTCTGAAGTTATTTTAAATTATGTTCCAGAAAACATTAAATTATACTTACCTATTTGAATTGTTCAACAAAGTTAGAATAGCTTTAAAAACAATTCATAGAAAAAACCGCGAGTGCATGTTACATTAAAACACTCGACAATGTTTTCACCTATAGAGCACCTTAAAAACCCCTGTATTGTTGTCACGAGTATTAGTTTATGTGACACGCAGCTAAATGTCTTCACACATACCATGACACGGTATTGGACACTAGCAAAAATGGTTACACCTATTCAGTGACATATTCAAAATAAAATACTCAACTAAACATACTGTGGGCTCCTGCCATACTACTTATTAGAGGACAGTATACATTTTGACCAAACTTCTATCCTTTCACTACTCATATACTATTTTACACTTCAGTGTTTAACTTTCTTTAAAACAATTTCACTCAAATATCATTTCCTTATGATAAAATATACTCACTTTAAATATATGAGGTTCAATATGGAGTTGAACAAATATACTGACTCGTATAACCAACACCACATAATCAGGTCAGGACCACTGCCATCACTTCGTGCCCCTCACAGTTGACCCCCTCACCCACACTTCATGCCTCTGGAAATCACTGATCTGTCTGTCGTTCTTGCCTATTCTAGAATTTCATACAAATGGGAGTCATACAGTGTTCTGGAGATTTCATGTTGCTGCGTAGATTCACAGTCCATTCCTTTCTAGCATGGAGAAGTATTCCTTCGAATGGATGTGCCACAGTCTCTGTCTATTGTTGGGTGTTAAAACTCAAGAGAAATATACTAAATAAATTACAGAAAAGTAGAGGGCACCTGGGTAGCACAGTCGAGTATGCGTCCAGCTTGTTGTTTCAGCTCAGGCAGTGATCTCGGGGACTGGAGATCGAGCCCCACACTAGGGTCTGCACTCAATGCTAGACTCTCTCTCCCCCTCTCCCTCTGCCCCTCCCCATTGTACTCTCTCTCTGGAACAAATAAATAAATCTTAAAAAATAAATGAAAAGCAGGACTGAGGAGAACCAAAACAACAAAGTAGATAGAAAAATATTTTTAACTGTTGTTATAATCATGCTGCAATGTAAAATGACTAGCAGACTATCTGACATAACTCCAATTAGCTTGATAAACTAGGAGACATAAGCCCAAATATTTTGTTTTCTGAAAGGCAATCCCATGATAAAGGAGCTTCTACATGTTATGTTCTATAGTGGAAAACAGGTTTCCCTATTTGTAACACTACCTGAAGCAAGGATGGGAAATAAAACTAGCTCTTTTACATGTATATCTGCTCCAAAAACTGGAACAGGGACACACCAAACATGTGGTAAAGACTGGTAATTACTAACTTATCAGTATTTCTAAGTAAGTCAAGTCAAACGTTGGAAGAACTCAATACATTCTTCCAAAGTCTAAAACATTCTTTAGGAGATTACAAATGTCAAACTTTCTGGGACCAAGCTCTGCCTAGAGAATGGGGTGAGCTTAACCTTCTTTTGCCGTTCAGCTGCCGATGCCAGAACAGAATGTATTCATGATTTTAGACTGGCTCTAGTTTTCAAAAGCACTTTCAGATACAAAGTTATGATAATTCTTACTTTTCAGACATAAAACTATTAACTGACTTGCTTAAAGGTACATACCCCAGACAAACCACACAATTCTTCAGTTTATTTTGAAGCAGAACAGGGGCTACTACACTGTCAATATACTTATGGCCAAAGTTAAAACTAGGCCTTATAAGTTCAATTAGAAAACGTTAAAACTTCATGTAAAAACACTGTAGTTTTGTAGAATCAGACTGTATCTCCTCCCATTCTACTGGTCAAGTAAGGGTTATTTCAATAAAAGAGGAAACAATGTAAGTAGAAACCAACAACCTCACTGAAAACGAATTAAAATTCATGTGCATGAGAAAGCAGGCACACATGCACGTGCACGCGCACACACAGAGGCATTAATGCAGCAAAAACTACATTTATCATTTGTTTTTATGAGGCCTCTCTGAGAAGCATCCAGAATAGCACTGGTCAGATTAATATACTAATGTCTAATGTGTAATGAAGTCAGGTATAAATGTAGACATACTTTCACCAAAGCTCTTGACATTATTTTGGTATTAAGAATATATGCTCTTGGGACGCCTGGGTGGCTCAGTTGGTTGAGCGGCTGCCTTCGGCTCAGGTCATGATCCCAGTGTCCTAGGATCGAGTCCCACATCGGGCTCCTTGCTCGGCAGGAAGCCTGCTTTTCCCTCTGCCTCTGTCTGCCACTCTGTCTGCCTGTGCTCGTGCTCGCTCGCTCTCTCTCCCTCTCTCACAAATGAATAAATAAAATCTTAAAAAAAAAAAAAAAAGAATATATGCTCTTGTTCCTATAAATATATTCTGATCATCTTTATTCCTGTGGATAAAAGTGAAACTGGAAGTTAGTACTATTCTCTTAAAAGTCTGAATTGCTTTGTTCCTCTACAGCGTATCTATGTCTTACCTTTTTTCCTTTTTCTTGGAACAAGTGTTCCTAACCCACAACTAATTTGCTCCAAGTTCAGGGTTTCATCTTTTATAAAAACATTAGTTCTTTTACAAAGTTAGGACATACAAAATGTGAAATAATAAATCTCTTATGTATCCACTTATAAGCTCAGATTTCTAAAATATAACATCTGAAAAGAATGAACAACTGAGGGTCTTGGAAACTGTATTTTCATTTTTTTTCTAAAGATTTTATTTATTTATTAGAGAGAGAGAGAGAGAGAGAGCACTGGCAGACAGAGGCAGAGGGAGAAGCAGGCTCCCTGCCAAGCAAGGAGCCCAATGTGGAACTCGATCCCAGGATGCTGGGATCATAACCTGAGCCAAAGGCAGCTGCTTATCCAACTGAGCCACCCAGGCGTCCCGAAACTGTATTTTCTTAACTAATACAAAGATAGGTATGATTGTGATGCTACTTATAGTGATTTTTCTTCTCTACTTCAAATTTTTAAAAGTGTTACTCTTTGCATTACATTTCTGTGAAATGACTCCAATTTTGTAACTTGCAGGAAGAATGAGCACTAGTAACATGATATGCCTACCTCAGCAAGAGTAACCAGAGGTAGAACAACATCAATTCTAGAAAGATACGGTTTTCACTATTAATTCCACTAAGCTACTTTAAAAGTATAATTAGATAATACATATTCACGGCCAGGCTTTTATTCTATTTTTAATTCTTTCATGAATTAAATGAGGCTGCTAATCTTTGATATGGTATATCCACATAGTCCCAAATAAAAATACAGCCCTCCATGATAAAATAATTTAACAATGCAATAATTAAACATTCTAGTTTCTTAAAGCGTCCTTATGTTATATAGTGAAAATAAATCTAAATGTCAATTTATTGATAAGGTTGTTTGAAAATCAAGTGAGATGGGGGAGAGATTGACCTAACACTTATTCAGTGAATAATGACTGAATTCAACTACATGAATGTTTTTGTTTTCCAACTTACATATTCATTTCAAAGCGACATTTAAAAATGATCGAGTAGGGGCTCCTGGGTGGCTCAGTCAGTTAAGCATCTGCCTTCAGCTCAGGTCATGATCCCAGGGCCCTGGGATCAAGACCCATGTAAACAGGGGGCCCGCTTCTCCCTCTCCTCCCCTTTCATGCTCTCTTGCTATCTCTCTCTCTCTAATAATAAAATCTTTTAAAATAAATTAACAAATAAGTATCAAGTAGACATCAATTGTATAATACCCAGAAACCCTTGTTCTAAACACTCTGTTTTGTTTTTTTAATTTCTTTTGAGAACTCTCTCCTACTCCCTTCTTTGTGTGATACTGATGGAAGTACCATTCACAGTACACTCCCATTATATGAGTGGGACTCAAACGGGCCAGACTATTTCCATCACAGTCAGTTACAGCCCTGCCTCCAAAAGAGTGATTTGCTCCAGGATAGGCATATGCTCCAAAGATATCAGGAACTTTCTTAAAATCTGATACATAAATGACTGGATAGCATCTTTGGGGAGGAGAGGGGAAGGTGTTGAGAGTCATAACATAGGTCTGGGACTGACAGTGTCACCTTTTTGAACTCCTGGACCCACTCAAACCTGAAGCTACCCAATCTATTGGCTTTACCAGTCCCATGAATTGACCAGTATTTATGTGTGTGTATGACACATATAATACATATCATATAATATATATCTTATATAATATACAATTATATTACAATTTTTGTTTCTAAGGTAGGTGTTGACAAACTGCAGCTTGTGGGCCAAATTCCAACTGGCAACTTGTTTTTGTATATCCCATTAGCTAAGAATGGTTTTTACATTTTAGGGAGTTGTTAAAAAAAAGAATATGTAATAAAAACTGTATGTGGTAGTAAAACAAAATACTTACTATATGGACCTTTAAAAAATTGGTAATTATTGAGCTGGACTTTGAAAAGAAGCTAAACAATATCTCATTTTCAAGTACTAATTTTTCTAGAACTAGTTATCTTCATTTTTTTGTTACAATTTTTGCAAAACTCCCACAATAAACAAATACATCTCCTTTTTAAAATGGTACATTAGACAAACCAATGAATAAGGTACACAAACCAGTTATTTTAAACAACAGTATTCAAAACTGCTACAATTCATTTACATTTAAAGGTATCAGAGGATGATTAGGACTGGTTTTTGGGGGGAGTGGGAGGGGATTGAGTTTTGAAATGCAAATCCCCAATTTGTTTATAAATTTTAAAAAGCTATCAAATGGGACACCCGGGTAGCTCAGTCGGTCAGTAAGCATCTGCCTTTAGCTCAGGTCATGATAACGGAGTCCAGGAATCTGATTCCATGCTCCGCGGGGAGTCTGCTTGTTCCTCTCCCTCTGACCACTCCCCCTTGACCCCTGCTTCAGTTCTGGCCTGGTCACACTCTCTCAGTAAGTAAAATCTTTAAAATAAATAAACAGAAATAAAAGATAAAAAGCTATCAATTGTCCATTTATTTACATGCTGAGTCTGTTTCAAAAGGTATTCAGAATGACTTGTTTGTTCTTCATAAAGGGAAAAAATGCACCAAATAACTTGAGTACTATCACACATGAAAAGCTCAATTTAAAATCATGCAATGGGGACATTTTGCCACAGGACAAAGTAGACCCAATAAAAAGAATTAATTAACAGTGGGAATATTTTCAGTAACTTGATCTTGATTCCTTCAGCCAAAACAGAATCCTGAGAACCTGGTATAACTTGGGGTTGCTGTGTACCTATTTTCAGTATACAAATCCTTATCAATGGTTACTTTGCCAAAATAAATTCACAAAATGGAAAGTAACCTAGCATATAAAGAGGGATCACAGATGTTTATTTTAAAATCATTCAGTAACAAAAAAAATGTTAGATGACAGTAAGGTAAATTCCAAATGGGATTTTCTAAGCCAAGTTTTTATTTTCTAGCCAATGCAGAGCAATTTCATGCATTGATCTGGCAATACAAATTAAACACATTAGAAATGTACAAAGATATTCATCTAAGCATTACTTTTAATAATGAGATACTGGAAAAGAGCTAAATGTCCAATCATAGGGAATGGTTAAGTAAACAGCAGTATGGTAATAAAAACTGCAGGAATACAGTTTTGGCTAATAAGTATATGAACAGACTGGCATTTTACATTACTAGTGGGAATGTAAATTCATATACTTTTACAGGCAATTTCAAAATATATATCAATATTTTAAAAGAACATAACCAGAAACCTAACAAGGAGATAATGATGTAAATTACAAAGCTCTAGTCAATTAAAAAAATTCAGAACAAAGTAAATGCCCATTTACTGAGAATGAGCTAAATTAGGATACATCCATTCACAACCATTCAAATGATAGAACTCACAGTTCTTTTGAAAGGAAAAGGTCTAGTGTTAAGCAAATAAAGTACTTTGGTTTCTACAGACCTAAAACAGGGATACTACCTCATCCTGTTGTCATGAGGATAAAATTTAGTGTGTCTTACATGTCTAGCACGGAGTGTGCCTTACAACAGGCCATCTACTGTCATGGAGAGCAAGCATGGAGAACAATTTCTTCAGATTTTGAAGAAATATGTGCATATACATGACAAAGTGTGTGCTTTCTAGTTAAAGACAGATACTTGGACACACATATATTCACTTCTGTCCTCTCCAGAAACTCCACTAAACCAGCATTAAAAGAATCTGAGGCATAAATTCACAAAGATGAGAACGGAAGAGATTACTATCACAACACAATTTTACAAGATGGAAAGCAGAAATCCTAGCACTAGAAATTCCAGAAAACTAAGATAAATTACTAATGAGAATAACACTCAGAATCCCACAAAGTTCAGGAATTGATGGTACCAGGTACCTCCGGGATGACTCTGGAATAAAAGTGAGGATTGGTTGACAGGCTGTTTATGAAGCAGTCAGATCCCCAGCTCCCCTCCCCCACTTGCACAGCTGGGTAACTGTCTCACTGCTGACCCAGCAAAACACAAGACCTCTATTCTTTACAAAGTATAAAATAAAGAAATTCTCAATTAAAGTACACAGCTGTATCTAGGTGTGCCATAGCAAAAAGGGAGAAGAGGAGAAGGGATCAAGTATGAACAGATAAAATGACAGAGGGCCTCCTTCCTAGGCCTTTTTCTGCTCAACCCCCAGACTTTGGTCAGTTTGGCTTTTACCTCTGGCAGGAGTGTGAATAAATCTTCTCTGTGGAATTGCACCAAAGAAAAAGATCTAAAAATAATGACAGGTTTTGTAACGACTAGCCCAAACAGATCACTAGAGAATGGATTTCAGTAAAATCTCCTCTGTGTGCTCAGAGCTTACAAATTAAGTGTTGGTGGACCAAAAACCTGAGTATGAGAAAACCACCAGGAAATACCAAAACCTGAGAAAAATTCCCAATATGAAAATCAAAACCAAATCAATCTCCCTCCCCCACCAAAAAACTTCATGAGAACTGTGTAAGAAAACTCACCATTAAGGTCCTCAAAAAAAGAAATGTATACATAATAAAAAGGAAGTAGGAACAAAACAACCTCTTGAAAATAAAAAGAGAGCCAACAGAAAAAAAGAAAAGAAAAAATCAATAGAACGGTTGGAAAAGTTGAAGAAATCTACCAGAAAGTAGAAGAAAAAAGCAAAGCCAGAATAAAAACATCAGAACTTTCCAAGAGGACAATCATCCAAAATAATAGGAAATTTAGAAAGAGGAAAGAAACAAGGATACAGTGAACAACTGTCCTGGTCAGCCTGGTTCTAACCACGGTTTTAAGGCTGAGTCCTGAGTCTGGGGGAATGCCTCAGACCCAAGGGAAACCAGGACTGTTGGGTTACCCTAACAAGAAATGAGACCAAACTCACAGCTGTGGCAATACCATGACATGTCTAAATAATGAAGGTGAAGACCTACAAGCGTCTAGAAGAATGGGTTATATATACGACAGATCAGGAATCAAAATGTCTCTAGTAATGAAAGCTTGAAAATAAGGTGACTCTTCAAAATTTTCAAGAATGATTTCTAACCCAGCACTCTATATCCAATCAAACAAGTACCAAGGTTTGTATATTTTCAACAGTCAAAATCTGAAAATAATAAAAAGGCTTTAATAATCTCATAAGCGTTTTTTCTTAGAAAGCAAGTGGAAGAAGATATATTCCATCAAAACAAAATAGTGAACTGGGAAAGACAATGCGGGATCTGGAAACAGAAAGTTAAACAAAAGACTGAAGAAAATGCCCAAACTAAATAAAAAGCTGTGAAGCAGGCATAAATAAGCTGCCATCCAGAGGCCTTATTTCTTCAGGACAATTTAACAAAAGCCAAGTAGACAGCTTGAGAAAAAATTTAGACAGTAAAAGAGTTTGGAGTAATGGGTTCACAGAAAAGGAAAAACATCAACAAAATAATTATTTAAATCAAGAAAAACAAAAACATGTGAGCAAAGAATCCTTCCGACATGACTTTGTAAAAGGCACTTATGTGTCCATACACACATCGGGTGGGCACTGATCATGCCTGGGCAGAGGGGAAATGTATACAGTACATGCTTGGTGGGTACAGAGGTGCAGTGACTCCTTCATAAAAGGCAGGCGATAGTCCTTAAACTGAAAAAACCCAGCCAATAAACATAAAAGCACACGTTCTATATACATGGAAATAAATACCAAAATAACTAGCCCTGGGGAACGGCAATGTGGTGGGAAGACAGCTGTTTTTTATAACTTATATGTAACTTTAGTAAAATGTAATTTGGCTAAATTAATTCTTATTCTGAACTGGTATACAAAAATACATACCATGATAATTTAAAATTTGCAATGAAAATAAAACTTTCTTTGGGATGCTTGAGTAGCTCAGTTGGTTGAGAATCGGATTTGATTTTGGCTCAGGTCCATGAGATCAAGCCCCACATCGGGCTCCATGCTCAGCGGGGTCTGCTTCTCTCTCTCTCCCCACCCCCTGCACGTACTCTAAAATAACTAAATCTTTAAAAAATAATTATGTGAAAACTTAAAAAACCAAAGCCTTCTTAACTCTTTGGCTGATGATACTTGTTTCCATTCACTGTTCTTTTTTAATTTGGCAACTCACTTTTCTAACTTAATTTTTAAAGCCTCAAAATTATTAGGAATCAGTAAATTTTCAAACCACTTACAAATTAAATTAGAGCTTTAAGTTGCTAATTATTTTCACAGCTGTCTTACAATACAGAGAACTCTCAACACTCAATCCTTTTTCCCTCTAAGCTCCTCAGCCAACACCTCATGAGGTGAAAGGTAATTTAATTATTTAGATGACCCTTTAAGACTCTAGGTGAAATCAAGATTTTAACTCTTAAATTCTCTCCTGCTCAACACATTCTTTCTTCTCACCATGCTAGCGATGCAAAGAAACAGGTCTCTGTCTCAGACTAATGATAGAGTCCTAATCTCAGCCAAAATACCTTCCCAGAATTCTGCATATGCCTGATTCTTGTCTAGTTCTAATAATGACCTCAGGCTGCATTCAAGTCACCAGAAGAGCATGAAACTCAAGGTGGAAACAAGCTGGTAAGTACTGCTGACTAGGTTATTAATAATGTGTGCATGATGTCCACTTAAATAATGAGAGGAAACCAGACCTATAAATAGACACATCAGACTAGAAATATAGTATCTTTAAATTTTTCTATAAATAAGTTCCATAAAGGCCCAGATTTTGATCACAAACTTTCTTGTATTTCTACGCCATCCATCACCTTCTACTATTCAGACACTACATACTCTGAAAGTCATACTACCTCAAGATTAGCTTTCTTTTAAAAGTCAGATTAGCAAAATAGACCTTGAAGCCATATGAATTATAAAAACATTTTAAAATATATTAAAATATAAAAATATTTTCAAAACTCACTTGTATCATTATACTGCTGGACTGCTTTTACATTTATGCTATACAAATTTCTGAAAATGTCTGTTTACTTATGCTAACCACAAAGCAAGAATAATTTCTTAAATGCATATTAGAAATTGTCACATAAAAATTTTTTTAAAAAGATTATTAAAAAAATAAAATAAAAATTGTCACATAACACTATCCCCTATGGGGTATTCTCAAAACTTCTATTAACTGATATAGTGTGACCTCTGTCATAGAGCTATTTTGATCAGCTGCAGCTGGCAAGCCATAAGGCTTTAGGAAACACATCTCAAAAGTAGCGGTTTCACTAGTTCTCCTGCCAGCCCTAATTCCTGACCAAGAACTCGTTCATCAGTGTGTTAACAGTTGCCAAAACAGCACACTGGGAAAGGTCTTCTTAAGTATCCTGACTAAATGTTTTCTATCATTTCCCAGAGGTTCCTTGGACTACTGCTGTCTCCCAAGATGATCACGTCAATCTGTAAAATACTATTAAGCAGAAGTTACCATAAGATTTCTCACAACCTTCAATGTGTTAATGTAATCCTAAATCTCCTCCAGTAGTTATCTGACTATGGGAAATGAGTTTTCATGAAGTATCATGTAAGTACCATTATTCCTACAATTTGGAAACAATTTTTATCTCCCATGAAGCTTTACTGAGCAACCGTTCATCAGTGATTCTTTACCTGAGAAAACATATCATATTCTACTTAACAGGTTTGCTGATTCTTAGAAGTTGAAGAAAACAGACAATCAATCAATTTGGAATGCTTTTTATCTCATGAAGTGGCCATATCCATTTTTTGGATAACATACAGATCCTGGTTCCACGAGATACACTAATCATAAATCTGCCTGTCAACCTCTACCCACTGAATCTAATCATGCCCCATGTCTTGTTAGAGGGCGGACATTTCCTCAAGCATAAAGAGCCCTTCAAATATATGACAATAGCTCTCAAGTCACCACTATATGTCAGTACATTAATTATACAAAGTTATTTTCACATACTTTCTTTTATTTATGCTTCCCAAAGATTATTATTACTATTTTACAAGTAAGATCCGGGATTACGCTGCATGGTTTGCCCAACTTTGCAAAACTATAAAGTTATAACAACTTCTGGGGCGCCTGGGTGGTTCAGTCAGTTGGGCATCTGCCTTCGACTTGGGTCATGGTCCTGGGGTCCTGGGATCAAGTCCCACCCCACATCAAGCCCTGCATTGAGCTCTCTGCTCAGAGGGGAGCCTGCTTCTCCCTCTACCTCTGCCTGCCACTCCACCTACTTGCGATCCCTCTGTCAAATGAATAAATAAAATCTTAAAAAGAAAAAAAAGTAGTAACAACTTCAAATCAAGATCTTCGAAATCTAAAAATAGTTATACCTTAAACCTGATCAAAGGATTTCTCAATCCTTCATTCTCAAAAGGTTGTTGAACATGGTTTCTGTCTTAGCATACTCAATTTCTGCTGCTCTAAATTCTACGATGCACCTCATGTACTAACTACTATACTAAGTGTCCTCATATAATCATTTATTCTCAAATAAGCTATTATACCCATTTAGAAGGAAAAGGTTACAAACTTTCCCATAGTCGCCACTTGATACAATGGGAGAACTAGGATTCCAACCCAGGATTTTCACCTCTATAAGTTTTCCATTCCCAAAATGCCATTACTTGAAACTCAAAAAAGATTCCCATAAAAATACCTTATTTTGCCCCTACAGTCTTAAGTACAATTACCAAGTACCTTCAGTTCTATTGTGGTATTGCTTCCTATATTAACTCCCTTTTCCCCCAAGAGACATACATTAAGTAATCAAGCCTAAAATCCACCCTGCTCTGTCTGACCTCAAGAAGCCTTCCTAGATTTAGCTCACCCGATTTACTCAATCCTATGCATCCCAGTTTCACGACTGATTTCTGGAACCAGATGGTCTGGGTTTGACTCTTGGCTCTATAGTGGTCACTTTGGCAGCACTAAAACTGAAAGGACTCCTAGCTCTATGGCTTCTTGGTTCTGTGACCTTAAGGAGGCCAAACTGACCACTAACCCTGGGTTTCCTTACTTGTAAGATGGAAATAATAGTACCTGCCACACAGGGCTGATGAGGAGTAAATGACATGATCCATGTAAAGGATTTACAAGTTATCAGGCACTTGGCAAGAATGTTACATATAAATATTCATTACTATTTTGTTTTGAAGGTTTTTCACTTATTTGAAAATAAGCAAATATGTAATGAATGGAATAGTATAAATCCTTGGGTTCACACAATATTCATCCCTAAACACGAATCAATACCAGTAAAGAAGGATCAAATTGAATTTCATCTCCTAATAACCCAAATATGGTGTGACAGTTCAACAGAGAAAACAGGAGTGAAAAGTAAGCAGTGAAGAGAAGGAAGCAGTGGCTTCAAGTTACACATAGCCGCCGTCTTCCAATTCTAGCTCTGCCATTTGTGAGATATGTCACCTGGCAGGTTATCCCACCTCTCTGAAATAAATTTCCTTAATAACTAATAACTTAATAACACCAGTTTTTAAAAAAATTAAATGGAATGTATATGTAAGATACCTGGTATTTCTCAAAAATAAATAATGTGAAATAAATGCTCATTCCCATCTCCTGTTCCAACACCTTGGGCTATAATTAAGAGCTGAGAACTAGGGTAGTGGTAGTAAAAATGGAAAAGTGGTATTCGTGACCATACGACACACAGATTTTGTGAATGTGAGGAAGACGATACGAGTTGAGTTTTACCCCACTTGCCATCACGTGCAATGCACCATGAGCTTCACAGGCCGTCTGGTTTTATTATGGCCTTGGAGTCACGACAGAACTCCCAATGCTTTCTCATGGAGAGGAACCAAGGAAACTGCACGGGGGGGGGGGGGTGTCACCAGGTGTTGTTTTGTTTTTTTTTTAATTATGTTAACAGACTCCAAAGAAAAGAAAACAAGTGTCTAAGAAGAGTTGAGGACGTGACACTTAGGAACCTGCTCTTGCGCTGCCCTGGACCCTCCTGGAAATCAGAGCTGCAGGAGGGGAGCTCTGTCCGCTCTTCAAGCACAGCACACCGGAAGGCAGAAAACAGAGGATGGAATCCCACCGAACCTACTATAACCTCACCCTGGCTGTGGAGGCCACACAGCTACTATGTTGGGGACACACACACACACACACACACACCCCTATGCTTGCGTGCTTCTACTTCACTTTAAAACAGAAAGGAAGAGGTGTAAAAGCAGGAATAAATGAGCCCCAATAGTAAAAACCTTGGCAGGTCCTATGGACAGCTGATGGTCCCTTTTTAGCTTGGCTTTTAATTTCCTTATGACTTCAAGGTACCAAAATTAATCCAGTATCTATACCTTCAAATTCAAAAGATTTTAACACAGATATAAGATATATTTAAAATACCCAACTGAACAAAATTCTACAATGTAAAAGATGTTACCTTCACGATAAACCTACGGTATAGGTTAAACACAAGATTTTACATAGGGCCTACTAGTATTCTTGTCAAAGTTTAGCAAATATTGAATCAAGTGGAAGTACAGATAATAGGGTTAAAGGAAACAGATAACAACTGTCTCTGATCCAAGAGTAGGTCAGGCTAATTCACTATCAGTTAAACTTTGACAAGAATACTACCACACTATATAAATTTTTTAATAACCAAGAAAAGATTCTGGCCCTATCAAAATCAATCTAAAAATGTTCTATGGGGCAAAAAAAAAAACGTAAGGAAAAAGAAAAAAGATGGGTAAATATTACAAAAATTGCATGCCGGAACTGTACATTAAGTGCTTTATTATTCTTTGTATTTTTTAGAATTCTCAAGATAGAAAAAAGAAAAGAACGGCCTTCAGCATTACAGCAATCACGCAACTGAAGAAGGCCACTACCAGCTCTAATCAATTCTAATGACATGAACATGCCGCTTCCCTAAAGAAGTCTTTTGAACAAAAGAGAAAAAGGAAAGTACCTCAAGATCCCTATCGCCCATCTAGTTTGTTTCTTTGCTTGAAATGCATTATTCTGAAATGTTAGTTCTACTCCACTGTTCAAGAGGGCAACGTTCTTTCCCATTATGTGGCCCAGTGTATGGAAAGGGGTGTTCATCTTCAGACTAAGCTCTTTAAAGGCCATTAAGCATGACATGTGAATGGATTTCGCTTATACTAGGATACATTTATTCTGAATCTTTAGGTCATATTTCCATTTTTCATGAATGTATCATACCAACGCTCCCCCCCCACCCCGCAAAAAAAAAACACCCCACCATTCGACTTCTGATCATGGTCAAATGCAACTCATAACTGAAGTAATTGTTGTCTGGTTAAGGAAAAAGATCCAACTTGATGTCCCACTCTGACAATAGGAAATAACTTAGTAGCAGGTGCTAAAAGGGTAAAGATACAGGCACTACAATGGCATTTAGAAATAAGAAGGCATTCCTGACTGGTCTCATTAAAATTAAATGTAGTATCAAGTATTACATATTGTTACAAACGGATATAATTATAAACGGAAGACTGCCTCAAGCTTCAAAAAAGAAAAAAAAAATCTGACTACTCTGAAAGCATAATCATTTTTGACAAACCAAGAAAAATTTTCATGGGGATTTAAAAAAAAAAAAGGGGGGGGAAGAAGTAGTAGAGAGAAGAAGAAGTTTCCATATACTTACTTGCTAATTTGGCCTGTAATCCAGAAGGTCCAGGTTTTGATGTCTCTGACTTAGAAGACCCTGGAAGAGACAGTTTGGTTTTAGGAAGGCTAACTTTAGGGCTGAAACGAGCAGCCCAATCGAATTTTGAAGAGCCACCAGTTTTACTCTGTTCCTTTTCCCTGCTACTTCTTCTTGGACTGGGACTGGACGCTGAACGGGAACGCCTGGCCTTGTTCTGGTCTTTTCCTTGTTTCAGCCTGGCCCCTGGTGGTACAGTGGAGGAGGCCGAGGCAACAGCAGAAGAGGAGGAGGAAGTCGAGGCAGCGGAGGAAGAATCAGTGATGGTGCTGCACCCAGCTTTGGCCGAGGCGGCGGATTTTGAAGCCAGCTTGGTGGGTTTTGCAGATCTCTCTTCGGCACCCGTTGACTCAGACACAGAACCACTCTTTATACAAGAACTCTCTGTCCTCTTTCTTTTCTGACTCCGTGAACTGCCAGCGGCCCCACTCTTTCTGGTATGAGCCTTACTTGTTGACGGCGATTGTGCAGATTTCAGTTGTTGCTCCTGGTCTAAATGTCTCTTCTTTGACTTACTATGTGGCTTATTGGTTTCAGAGGGAGATTCAGTATGCTGAAGTGCTTTTGGTTTTTTGGCAGAGCTAGGAGAATTGGTCCTGTTGTAGTCTGGACTAGCACTGCGTTTCACTCCTCGAGAATTGTCTTTCTTAGGCACCTGCCCCGTTTTTTGCCTTTCTGAAGTATTGGCTCTGTCTGGATCCTCTGGTTGTGGAACTATGACAGCAGATGATGAACTGCAGCTTCTGAGAGGTCAGATAAGAAGAGAGTTACTATCAGCCTGCCATCATTGTACCTGTCGTACAGTACTTAGTAACTTCTCAAATCTGGGCAAGTAAGTGTTTAAAAAAAAAAAAAAAAAAGACGCAAAAGGCTTCCTGATTAAGTCCAGGCTAAATAAACACAGGTTTTCAAATGGTTCAAAATGGGGGGGGGGGGGGGGTGTCAAAAAAGGTGTGACTTTGGATGGTTAAATATTTGATTAGAAGATCAATATTTTATTAGATCAGAGTAATTCTTCAGCCCAAAGATTACTGACACTAACCCTCCTAATCACAAAACAAGAATTAAGATTAAAGAAAAGGAATTCTTAGCAGTTCAGAACTAGCTGAAACTAGAATATTGGTGCTCTGTTCACAAATACAACTTCTTTGTCAAAGCCTGAAATACGTAACCACTTACTTATGTATGCACTGTCAAAACGAAGGTAAGAGAATTGTATAGTACCATACTTTTCTAAAAGACTCCTGCCAATTAGATCTTAAGAAATCACTGACCTTTGGCTCTACCAATAAAAAACTAAAAACAAAACCTTAAAAAAAAAAAAAAAAGGTAAAATGGCATTTCAGATGCCCATAAAGGTTTGTTAATCAAAAGGGGAACCTCACAGCTCTCCAAGGGCAAAAATGCATTGTCTAGAGCTTACTGCATTGACACCACTGCAAAGTAAACTATTAATCCTCAAAGTTACAATCAGGGAATAATGAAAACACGTATCACAATATCTTGCGATAACCTGCTAAATTTTAATATTATGCAATGATTCAAATGCAAATAATTCTGCCTTGAAAATGTACAAGCAATGTGAAGATTTACCTTTTAGAAAGGTGTCCCCTTGACAGTTCAGAAGTAGTATTAGACTGCACTTTGGGTGCCTTAGAATTAGATTTTCTACTCTCAGGAGGGCTATATCCCTTATGTTTTGCCTGCCCTAAATGTGACCTGTCAGCAGAAAAATCAAAACAGAAATCTATCAGGAAACTGAGATGCAAATACAGTACTGAAAAGTGAATTATGTTTCATTTTTTTTAAGTCTCCCAATTCCTTATTATTCACCTTACCCTTTCCCCCAAATATTTCCATAATTAAATTACTGTTCTACCAAATAATTTTGCCAAAAACCTGCCTAAGAACCAATACCTCAAAACCCAAGAGTACAGGTCTTTTATTACCAAGTTTCATGACTGAATAGCAATATTATAGTTACTTAAGCAATAAAGAATTTTTCAACAATTGTACTGCACACTCACATATGCTAAATGTTTGCAAACGCAAATCCGGCCTTTATATCTAAACACTACTTGTAATAGATAATGTGAATATAACAGCTTAAAAGCTTTACAGAAGAGGCAGTCTGTTATCCCACAAGGATACTGATTCCCAATTTGCAGATTATAATTCAGGTTAGCACAGTAAATGCAGAGGCAGAAGGAATCAATTCTCAAACTGATTTTACACGGAAAATCATTAGAAGCACTAAACAGTAAATAAACTTACATGAAATCAATAGAATGATATTTGCTAAAAATGTAATGCACTAATCAAAAGAAAGCACACCAAAAACCAAGTCCTAGAGAAAGAGATAAAGAATTGACCACAAAATATTCCAAAACATTCAAGAGTCCATCACTGACTGATATACAGTTGGGTTGTGTTTATAATAATATAAATTCTGTGCTAGCACTGTTCTAAGAGCAAGTTGGTAGGACATGAATAAACTGTTTTTCAGTTGTTAGATTTTTTTTTAATCTCAATGATTACATTTACATAAGCAATAAAAAGAGAGCATGCATTAATATATACCCAGAAAAGCTGGTGTTACAGAGTCTGTGAGAGGTAGTAACATTAAAAGATGCAACTATTTTAATTCACAGCTAACATCCATCCTTCATGTAAATAACATTAAAAGAGCATGTTCTGATAAGAAGAACAAAGTTTCATTAATACCAAAGCTGTTTAAAAAAATTTCTTTAAAGGCTTTCATTCTGAACATCATCTCCAAGGAACTTAGAAATAAGTCCTGAAACCTCACATGACCATTCTAATTAAATCTGTAAGGATGCCATATAGTTCTTAACATATCATAAAAGTTCCACCATTTCTTCAAAAAGATGCTTTAAGGTTTCTCGTCTTACTTTTTTTCTTCCGTTTTTCCAGAAGAGTTCATTACTGGATTCTTGAAAGAAGGTATGGAATGAGCTTCTCAATAAAAAAAAAAAAATTTTTGGATCTGTAACATCATTTTCATTTTTAAGATTTTAATATATGACAGGCTAGCACTTTCTAAAGACTTACTAGTATAGTGTCTTAGTCTTGATTGCAGTAATGAATATACGCATTTTTCAAGATACATATATTTTTTCAAAGTGTATCCAAGCTGAATCTTATAAGGATTTATCCACTGTGATTTAGTTTGCATTTTTCCTAGATATTCTTCCAATACAGACTGAAATTCTGTTATAACCCATGAGTTTCCTATTAGAGAGATTTAATTTCTAGAAACTGCTTTGTTTTTGTTACATTTTTACTAACAGATCTGAGTTCTATAAAAAAAAAAAAAGAAATGGAACGGAGTAAATTTTTAAGTCACCCTAATTACTTTTTTTAAGGTATAATGTTCTATTTTCAAGGTATACAATTTAATATCCATAGAACAGTATCTATAAGTTATGTCATTCAGGTTCTCTCTATTTTTATTTTAGTCAAGTCTGCAAAGGTTTCATTTTTAATTGAATCACAATTTCTACTTAATAACAAAATTTAAAATATCCCTTGCTGTAGTTCTTGATCGTAATTTTAAAATCATTTTAAAAGAAAACTTCTTCCAGGGGCGCCTGGGGCGGCTGTCTGCTCAGCGGGGTGCCTGCTTCCTCCGCTCTCTCTGCCTGCCTCTCTGCCTACTTGTGAACTCTGTCTGTCAAATAAATAAATAAAATCTTTAAAAATAAATAAATAAATAAAAATAAAATCATTTTAAAAGAAAACTTCCTCCAGGAGCACCTGGGTGGTTCAGTGGGTTAAAGCCTCTGCCTTCAGCTCAGGTCATGATCCCAGGGTCTTGAGATCAAACCCCACCGCCATCGGGCTCTCTGCTCAGCATGGAGCCTGCTTCCTCCTCTTTCTCTGCCTGCTTCTCTGCCTACCTGTGATCTCTGTCAAATAAATAAATAAAATCTTTAAAAAAAGAAAAGAAAAGAAAACTTCCTCCAGAGTTAGATGACTTTGCGGTAACGTTCCATTAAATATTCAAATGGCAGTCTTAACAAATGTTTATCATAATATATTCCTAGTTAATAACTAGAGGATGGGGGAGGGAATTCATTCTCTTTGTAAACAGAATCTGACCAACATCAGTCCAATGCTGAGAGTGATGTAGAGGCAGCAGCCCTCCTCTTTTTACCCCCCAAAATTGTTCCTGGCTCTTCAACAAACCTAACTTTATAGCCACTTAAATGAACTCCTGGATTTCTATTGTTCTTACACCTTCAATGACCTAAAAAGGATTTATCAGATAAATACTCTAAATACTCAAAATTTCATCATAATAGGAAAAAAAAAAAAAAGGCTACCCAGCTTAGAAACTGAAACTCACAAAACTAGCTTAAAACCAACAATGCCCACATTGACCTGACTGCACCTTTCCTAAAATTAAGTGTAACATTCCTATTGAAGACTGGTTAAAAACATTCCAAAATATTAAATAGTGATTATTACTACCCTTACACCCAGTGTTTAGCAGAGTCTTAATACATTTTCTGTCAAGGGTAGTAAATACTTTTGGCTTTGTGGGCAATATTAGAGTGTCACATAAGCAGTTATAAACAATATGTAAACAAATGGGCTACGTTCCAATCAAATTTTTATTTACAAAAACAAGCAGGAAGCTGGATCTATCCCAGGGGGCCATACACAGTTTTCTAAGCCTTGGCTTACCAGAAGAGAGAAGGCAACCAGATGGTACCATAAAGAAACAATATGCGGCCTCACAAAGCAGGGCTCTGTTTTATTATGCCCATTTATAAATTATTAATGCTTAGAATACTGTAAAGTAAATCTCCATAAAATAGTAACGCCCAATCTAGAATAGCCAATTAGAGTATCACAGGATTCAACACTCAACAAGCCTTGATGCCTTTTTGCTCATTTCACCAATTCCCTCATTTATCAGACCTTAATGCTCAACATTAATTTTTATTAAAAAGCATAATCTAAGACCCAGTAAAATTTATAGCCACTACAAATCAAATTTGCAAAAATAACACAGTCAAATTCATGACAAACTCTTTTGAAAAGCACCAGAATAAGCCCACTTAGTAAACTACAGCCCAAGGATAGGTGGAAAAGTGGGTGGGTATATATTCAGGACATTTATATCATCCTATGCATATTCCTGGGCGGGGGGCGGGGGGGGAACCTCACTTTCTACAAAATCACTCACTAAAAATAACCAGTCTAATGGTGAAAATATGACTGGGCAGAGAGCACTCAAGCCTATGTTATTTTATAATCACATACCTAACAAAAACATCACCAGTTTTAAAGATTAAATCTCCACTAACATTTGCACCAATAGTCACAGTTGGCCCACTCTTTGGAATCTTATTTTTGTACTTTCTCATTCTAAGTGTGAATTTTTAAAGACATTTTCTCTTAAGACCAGCTTCAGAATTAAAAATACAATTCCGGGGGATGCTTTCCTTTTTCTCATTTTCTTTCGTTATAAATACAGGAGTAAGTGGTTTTGAGCTTCCTTCCAGTGTTCAACAGTGCAAAGCGTAGTGGTTCTGACAGGCACTGAGCTAGCTATTTCTTGCACTAAGTGACTTCTGTAAATCATTTCTGTAAGATTTTTAAGTTTTTTTTCGTAAGATCTTCATAGATTACCAAATCTTTCACGCTAATTGAAAGTCTATTCCACTTCAGCTCATGTATTAACAGGATAGGAAAAACTGCCTGTGAACCAACACCACTTCCATGTTATAATGACATCATTTCCCTATTTAGCAAGTATATGTGGTCCAACTCACATTAAAGAAACCCAGGTTACAACAGAACAGACTAACCTACTCTGGGTTGTGTGGCTTTAAGACCTAAATGCCTCTTGTTGACTTCTGGGCAAATCATAGTTGACTGCGCCTTCTAGATACTTCAATTTACCTTTACTACTATTTAATAAAATACTTGTAGTCCAAGGTTTAAAAACCATCTCTAATCCAGAGGCCACCTAAGAAAGGATAAAATCTTTTATCAAAGGACTCATTCTTGTCTTAATGTGAAATGAGTGCCCAGTTATAAGTAACCACTTAACACTTTACGTCATAGGTATTAAATTTTGTTTGAAACTAATTTTCGTGCCAGACATATTCACAGTTCAAATACATGTACATATTACCAAACACAAATGATTTGGGGCTTAATTAAATATCCAAATTTGTTTTTTATATGTGCAGACAGATGTGCATGCATTTTTATGCTTTTTAAAATTTTTTTGCATTAAACATTCTTATAATTCTGTCTTCTAAAAATCAAATGCATTGTTTATAATACTCATAAATTAAATGCATGTTTTAAATAAGTCACTGATTTTTCAATAATGAGGGTGGAAAGTTCATTTAAATTACTTCAAACAAAAAACTCAGGGCACCTGGGTGGCTCAAGTCATTACGTTACACGTCTGCCTTTGGCTCAGGTCACGATCCCAGGGTCCTGGGATACAGCCCCAAATCGGGCTCCCTACTCTGTGGGAAGCCGGCTTCTCCCTCTCCCCCTCCGTGCTTGCATTCTCTCTCTTGTGCGTGCTCTCTCTGTCAAATAAATAAGTAAAATCTTTAAAAGCAAAAACAAAACAAAAAACTCACTAATGTTCTCAGCAAAATGTACTGTTTTCCTATTTTCAATCACAAAACAAAAGCTGATTAGTCTGATCAATGTTCCTATGTTTAGTTATGGCAAAATGCTAACCCATGGATTATGTAATCTACCATAAAGAACTTTTTTTAAAAAAGATTTTATTTATTTTATTTGACAGACAGAGATCACAAGTAGGCAGAGAGAGAGGGGGGAGGAAGCAGGCTCCCTGCTGAGCAGAGAGCCCAATGCAGGGCTGGATCCCAGAACCCTGGGATCATGACCTGAGCTGAAGGCAGAGGCTCTAACCCACTGAGCCACCCAGATGCCCCCGTAAAGAACTTTTTTAATAAAGCAATGTTTTAAACATCAGTGGTTCTCCCTGTAGGGAACATTATGAAAACATGTTAGGGAACCAGGTGCTATTACCATTTAGCAGATGTGGACTAGAGATGAAAAAAAAAATGTCATGCAATATAGAATAGACAAAATGAAAAATTGTCCCATGACCCACAGATTTCAAGTAGTGTAGGTAATACATGAAAACCTTATGAAAAAACTTGAAATCTGGCCACGATATAGGTAAAATACATTCTCATAATTTCTCAGCTTATATTTGGTTTGCATGGTTTTTAATATACATAAATTTCTCCAGCAATCTATGGGAATCAACAAAAGATTACATTTTTTGCAGCTTTACCAAGGGTCATGTGTCATTCGGAGAAAGTCTACAATGAAAATGTTGCTTATGGCATTTAAGCATGTTGCTGTAGCTGCCACATTCAATAAATTCAAATATAAATGCAAGCATCTGAATACAGTGTCATCTTGTGTCAATGCGCCCAAGCATTTACCTACTGAAATCTTCTGGTACCAACTGTTTTCCTTTTACTTGCTTATTCTTACCCTTATAAAAATGCTTGCACATTCTATATATTTAGAAACACTTTATGTTTCTAAACTGCTTAAGCAGGTATGTTGTATTTCTTAATCCATTTCAAGGTAACAAAGGGGCATCATAATAAAGATGTTTATACTCTATATACACATTACAGGATGGGAGCATTAGATCAATAGAACAGACTTAAGAACTACTGTAACAAGCTACTCATTTCAACAGATGTTAGGTTTGCCAATTCAAATATATGCAAGTCATGACAAGGTATATAAATATGGGTAACACACAGTTGAGTTCCTGTCCTCAAACAGGTCAGTGCCTCATAAAACAAAGTGATCTACCAGGCGCTATAAAGTTCCCAGCACAAGGAGAAATTACTACTAGCAGGAGAATCCAGGTTTTACGGACTACATGGATTTAAACCACATTCTAAGAATGAAAAGCTGAAGAAAAAGAACATTTGAGTCAAAAGCAGAGTATAGGCAAAAGCAGAGAGAGGAAAATATGAAACCCACATGGCACCTGGCCAATGATATGAATTTCCCTGAGCACAGAGCTACATTAGGAACCAAGGTTGAAAGGACAGGCTAGGGCTTAAATGCCTTGTCAAAGGACCTAGATTTTGTCCTTTGGTAACAGTCTGCAGTAGGAGATTTACAGCATTACAAACAGCAAGGCAAAAGCAAAAAATCCTGTATGTTCAATGACCCAAGCAATACGGAGGAGGGATGAATAAACTAACTACAGTCTGTACTTCACTGTGTAATAGAAACAAGGCAAAGGGACTGAATATAATCAAAACTGTGGAAAAAGATGGCCCTCAAGAGGGAACCAAACAGCTCAATATGCTTGCACCCCCCACATTTCACAAAGGAGTTGGGAAAGGAATATAAACACCAACATAATCCAAAGTAAGTTAGTGATTACTGGTAGATTAGTGATACTGTCTTTAGTATTTCATAAGGTACATTGGTTTTTGTAAGTACCTGAGTAAAAACTTTTTAAGATGACCCCAGAATATGTACTTTTAAAGGTGTGGTTATGTGATAAACCTCACATTCATTTTTTAAATGCATTATCCAACTTAACCCTCAAAGGACACCCAAGGCAGGTCTATTTCCACTCTAAAGATGTAGACCCCTAAGCAGGAAAGCTAAGACTGAGCCCAGGCATTCTGACTCTCTGAACCCAAAACTCCACAGCTATACATAGGGATTCAGGGTCAAAGGAAAAGGCCTGCATCTACAGCTATGAAATTTTTCCTATCCATTTTGGTATCTCTGTCCCTGATTGTATACACATCAAATTAAATGACTTAAGGCTTTGCAAATGATATGCAAGAAAAACGGAAGAAAGTGTGTCGAAAAAAGAGCCCTCCTGCTTTCTTTTGCTTTCCCTATTACCAAGAAACAGCCTTCCATGTGGGATGCTAAACTTGCTGTTTAACGACGGAAGAAGCATTTGTATATATTACTTTTTTCATTCACGCCCATACTCTTCTAGGAAAGCATTCCGACACTGAGAAAGCACTCGTAAAAACTGGTGTGTGGAACATCAGATTCACTCAATATGGAGGGACAGAAGAATCAAAGCAAAGCCTCAGTTAAGGAAATGAAAAATCTATGGCAGCTGAAATCTTACAGGTTTCCAATATGCTTATCATGTGACTTTTAAACACAATCTCATACTTAGCGATTAAAGCAAGAAATCTATACTGCAAAGAAATTTATAAAACACTTAAGATATTATTTTGTTGGTCCAAGAAAGAACTTAACTATGAAGAACCCTATGTGTAAGGGGCGCCTGGTGGCTCAGTCAGTTAAGTGCCTGCCTTCAGCTCAGGTCATGATCCCAGAGTCCTGGGATCCAATCTCACATTGGGCTCCCCGCTCAGTGCAGAGCCTGCTTCTCCCTCTCCCTGTGCTCCCCTCATGTGTGCTCTCTATCTCACTCACTATCAAATAAATAAATAAAGTCCCATGTGCAAAACTTCCAACTACAAAAAAGTAGCCTCTGTTCATCCTTGGACCAAATTCAACTGTGCCACTGTTTAACACAACACTGTAAATCTTGCCTCCCAGCCCAAAGACCTGGTGGGACAGACTAGCCTTCTTAGCACTACCAAAACAATGCTAGGAGCAAAAGAGTGTATGCGTACATTGTTGGGAGGCTGAAACTCAGAGCACCTAACTATAGCAGTAAGATTCACCATTACTGAAAGGAGCAAGTTAACCAGTTACCTGGCTAACGCTAGTATATGTTTTTATAAACGTGGTTTCAATTTAGTCTCAAGAAACAATGAGGTCATTTTCACATCACACTAACCATGTCTGCCATTAACATTCTTGTCCTCACAAAGAGAATAAATAAAGCTTGAACTTCCACCTGTAGAGGTCAGGATAAAAAAAGAGACAGGAGTCCCCCCCCCCACACAAAATGTTAAAAAGGTATCCTACTGGTGAATTAAGTAGGAGATGCGAAGAAAATACAGCGTATGCATGGCTATGTTGCGCCAAGTAGAATTTTGGGAAGGAAACAAATGGTCTGTTGTAGACATGGTACAAGAATAAAAAAATGTTTCAATGGCCTTTGACAGTTATAATGTGCAGTTTACAAATATTCTATTTCTTCTCTGACCAGAACACATGGTAGGGTGGCACTTGCCCAACTACTTGGAAGTTATGTGCAGCCATACAAACTTGTTCTGTCAAGGGAATGTGAGCGGAAATGAATCCCTTCTGGGGGAAGCCCTGGAGAGCCAGAGGGCAATTCCTCCGTGTTCTCTTGCCGGAGCAATCTGCGTGAATCCCTGAATGTGCAGACACAGAGAAGAGCCACCAGCTGACCCAGGACAGACATGTGTTCTGGTGGCTAGATCGTTAAATAGAGTTCCTGTAGCATATTCTCACCCATCCTGTTATGTAGCCCATTTCGACCCCGTCCTATTTCAACTCTGCCTTCACTCCAATCACTTTTTCATGACCATTTCCATAAAAGATGGTCCTATTTCTGTGCCTGGAAATGCCAAGGAAGTCAACCTTCTTATTTCGAACCCATACTAGTATTTGTTGAACATCTATCACTTCAGAGGAAAGCAGCAAGTGGTACCAAAAAATTAGAAATAAAATCCACACCCTCTAACTAATGACACCACATGTCAAGTAGAGACAAATATAGCTGCCATGTACCACCTGCTTTGCAACTGCTTCTTTAGACTTCAGAACCCAAATCAATGAGGTCATCGCTAGAAATGTCTCTCACCTGACTCTAATCATCACCTACATGCCCATTTCCCCTACTGAGTTGGAACAGCTTGTCATAAAGGCTTTCTACTCTCATTTTTATAACTACCCTCTAGCATGGATGGGGCTTACCAGCAGTGTTCTACAAAATGGATGAACACAATCTTATACGGAGTTTGGATTATAAGTAGGTTAAGGCAGGACAGAGCTCTTTAAAGCCAAAAGCAGCTTTATTAAAATAATACATATGCAGGGCATGTGGGCAGCTCAGTTGGTAATCTCGGGGCTGTGGGACTGAGCCCCACGCTGGGCTCCCAGCTCAGGGCAGAGTCTACTTGTGGTTCTTCCTCCCCCGCCCCTCCTCCTGCTTGCACATGTTCTGTCTCTCTCAAACAAAATCTTTAAATATAATACACACATATCTCCAGATGCAAAACAGCTAAACAATCAAACATAGAGAAGACAGAAGTCAACATAGTTCTAAAGAACTAAGAACTCAAACTTGCCAGAAATTATGTATTTACTTTTCTCTGCCTGTCCATCTTCTTCCCTAAGGCAGGAAATGTGCCATTTGGCAACTTCAGATTCACATCTTCTCTTTGCTACCAGGAAGGAGAAAATTTCCAGTTTGAATCATGTGACCACGCTAGTCCCACCAATAAGCTCAGAACAATGGAGGACTGCATATTCTCCCAGCTTTGGCAAAAGACTAGGCAACAGGCAGCCAAGAGCAGAGTATGATCATGTTGGAAAAGAACATCTACCATTCAAACCGCAGGGGTGAAGAACTGAGGGAGGCAATTCAACAAAAGATGGCTGCTGTTACAAGAGGGGCTCACATCGGCTGAGTGACTTTAAAGGTCAGTTCTACTGTACAGTTGTATGAGGGGAGACTCACAACACATACTAACTTACTGGTATACTTATGTTGAAAAATGTTCTCACTCACATCTCATTCCTTAAAAACCTATTTTCCAATGCTTAACCTCATTATATAGAAACGCCAATGAAATAAAAGATGACTTTTTTTCTGTATCCAATTAACAAGGTGAAAATAACATGAACAGCATGATGAGGAAAAGCACTCTTTTTCCTGATGACAAGAAAGTAAATGGGTGAAAAAGCTGCCCATCCTGTGAAACAAGATGACCATAAAAAAACTCCCTCTGACCAAGCAATTTCACTTCCGGGAACTTATCCTTAAGAGGCACCTGAAATACAAACATTTAAGCATGAGCAACCTTCCCACTGCAAACATTTAACTATCCAAAAACTAAAAAAGTAATTTTGGAAAATGTTATATACTGATTCAGTAAGTCAAGTGGCCATTTGTAAACAATTACCAACAAAACCTGTTAGGATGCTGAGCTTTCAAAAGAAACAGAATCCAAAACTGTATTTACAGTTTAACAGGCTACATGCTAAATTGTATTTTCAAGACAGATAAAAATCAAAATGTTAACACAAACTTTATTTCTAGATATTCATGCTCTTTTTGTGCTTTTCTGTATTTCATCCAATTGAAACAGATTTTAAAGCAAAACACCAATCTATTTACTTTCTGTAAAATTAATACTGTCTAAAAAATTTTTTTAAAGTCCCTGCTCTGGCAATGTTTAAAAAAAGTTATTACCTACAGGCCTTATAACTGAGTTTTTACTTCATAGTAAGTAATTTAAACTTTGCATACAAATTTTTTTAATGGGGCTGGGAAGGTGGAGTAGACTGGATTCAAGCATTTCCTCACTCCATCAAAAATTGTGACAGAGAGGGGCAGTGGCTCAGTCAGGTTAAGCATCTTGACTCTTGATTTTGGCTCAGGTCGGGATCTCAGGGTAGTGAGAGGACTGTGTCAGGCTCCATGCTGGGCGTACAGCCTGCTTAAGATTCTCTCCCCTCCCCCCCACCCCACCCTCAGCTCTATCCCTCCCTCTCTCAAAAACAAATCTGACAAAACTGAAAAGAACAGATCAGCTACAGCCCAAAAAACTATAGAAGGTAAAGAGAGAAATCATAGAGGAGGAAGAAATCTAGTTCATTTATGGATAGAGGAAAACAGAGCAGAGAAAATAATCAGGGGAGATTAAATATATACCAAAGATCCTAATTTCTATTAGCTGAAGGATGAATGAAAACTATTCTTTGAAAAAGAAAAGGTAAGTGACCTTGATTTGGGGGAAGGAATGGTCACAGGAAGGAAGCTATGCAAAGAAGAGAGCCTGATGAAAGTTTAAAAAAAAAAAGTGAATTTAAAAAATGAATGATTTTAAAAATTCTAGGAGGGAAAAACTGCTACGTATGTCCTCAACTGAATGAGCTAATATTCTTCCATTATACATACTTCATACCCTCTTCCAAGTCCTCTATCGTATGGATTAAGTGGTGTGTGCAGTAACAACAGTTCAGCATAATGAAAAAAATTACTGACTTCAAAGTCAAATGGTTGGAAATCAGGTCCTGACTCTACACACTAACTATAGAAATGAGCAAACTACCACATTCAGAGAACAGGGACAACACACTTTTTCGCACTCGGGAGTTTCTGTGGGTCTCTACTGGAAGAACATGTATAAATACATTTTTAACTTAAAACACACAACAGTGCACTGCTCTTGCTATAGATGCTGTTATGACCATGAGTCCAATCACTGTATCACTAGGAGTACATTTTCTCTTTCTTTTCTTTTTGTTTAAAGGTTTTATTTATTTGACATGGAGAGGGAGCACAAGCAGGGGGAGTGGCAGGCAGAGGGAGAAACAGGCTCCTGCAGGCTCCCCGCCAAGCAGAAGGCAGGAGAGACACAGGGCTCCATCCCACACCCTGAGATCATGACCTGACCTGGAGGCAGATGCTTAACCACCCCACTATGAGCGGGGTGTTGTCATGTTCAAGATAAGGACTACTTCTGAATCAAAAGCTGACAATAACAGCATTTTACTTAGGAAAGCTAATCAAGAGGAGTCAGATAAAGAGAATGAAAATATAGTTGTAACTACTCCCTTTCAACTTATCCCAGTCCTTTCTCTCTTACTCCCAAAATCACCAGAGAGGTTTCTAGAGATTAGATCACTTCTAGTAGAGCATACTCTACGGGGCTTTCAATGTCAGCCTGGGCTTTGATAAAAAGGTCCTTTCCAGGTTCAAGATTCTTTCATGAGCGAAGAATCAAGCTAAGAAGAGAAAATAAATTTGAACGAGTATCTCCTAATTTACATTCTTAGTCAAACTGGTAAGACTTTTTTGGCTAATATCCTAAATTTGAATGTCCTGACCATAATTATATTTACCTACATAAAAGGAAGAAAATAAGATATATTTTTTCAGAATTATTACAAATTACGGGATAGCCACACAATGGAACATAAAAGATTTTTTTAAAAGTCATGTGTTTTAAACAAAGCAAATGACACAAATGATACTGAGTTTTACGGGGGAAGAGGGTAGGACTTGGTCCTCTTTTATGTGCTAATTTTGCTAGAATGGTTTTTTTTTTAAGACTTTATTTATTTGTCAGAGAGAAAGAGGGAGAGAGAGAGCAAGCACAGGCAGACAGAGTGGCAGGCAGAGGCAGAGGGAGAAGCAGGCTCCCTGCCGAGCAAGGAGCCCAATGTGGGACTCGATCCCAGGACGCTGGGATCATGACCTGAGCCGAAGGCAGCTGCTTAACCAACTGAGCCACCCAGGCGTCCCATTGCTAGAATGTTTTTTGAAAACATGCAAAAGTTGAAATTGTTTAAGACATGAAATAGGCTACATTCCTGAAAGGGAGAAAGGATTTAAGTACTAAAACCCTCATTATACTCTGCTGTATATTCTTTAGCAGGTTTTCTGCCATTCCAAACACGTTTTAAAATTTTATCCTTCACAACTGAGTGTACAATTTTTTTTCAAATTGTTATCAAAGTATGGTTGGCAATGTCATATTAGTTTCAAGTGAACACAGTGATCTATCTATACATTACTCAGTGCTCACCACAATAAGTGCAGTCACCATCTGTCAACATACATTATTACAACATTACCGACTATATTCTGTAGGCTGTACTTTCCACATCCGTGACTTATTTTAATACTGAAAGTTTGAACTCTTAATCCCCTTCACCTACTTCACCCATCCTGCCATCCATCCCTCTCCCCTCTGGGCAACTACCAAGTTGTTCTCTGCATGAAATCTGTTTCTGTTTTTAGTCTGTCTGTTGTCTTTTTCGATTACACATATTAGTGAAATCATATGGTATTTGCTTAATTCAACTAGCACAAGTCCCTCTAGCTCTATCCATGTTGCTGCAATGATAAGATTTCATTTTTTTTTTAATGGCTGAGTGTTACTCCACTGTATACATATACCACATCTTCTTGATCCATCACTAAATCTAAACCTAGATTATCAATCTAAATCACTAAATGATGGATGGTTAGGGTACTTCCATAACTTGGCTATTATAAATTACGCTGAAATGAATGAAGGAGTGCATGTATCTTTCGGAATTAGTGTTCTTGTCTTCTTTGGGTAAATACCCAGCAGGAGAATTACTGAATTGCATGGTGTTTCTATTTTTAATTTTTTGAGGCATCTACATACTGTTTTCCACAGTTGCTGCACCAACCGAACATATGACTGACAGACTTAAAGCAAACTAATTATGGCAAAAATATGCCAATCTACAAATCAAATTACAGTTCCATCTTGATTACAACTTTATTATTTACTTAAACTAATACATCTTAATAACATTAACCACTTCCATTTCTATTTCCCACTCATATTTTTAAAATATGGAATACAGTAAAATATTCAACACCAACACACAGAGGAAGACAATGGTGCTGAAACATCACTGTGGATTTTAGAACCAGGGTACTATATGAAGACCAAAATGTTTGTCGGTCACGAGCAAGAGTTCAAATAGAACCTGAGTATGTACTATGTACAACTGCAGTCATGCAAAAGGTTCAAGTTACTTACACATTTTCTTAATGTTTTTTTAAAGTAATCTCTAAGCCCAACATGGGGCTCAAACTCATGACACTGAGATCAAAAGTCACATGCTCTCCTAGCTGGGCCAGCCAGGCACCCCCCAAATGGCACGAATACTTATGTGTAAACACAAGCACATACAGGCTCATATATTCACGAGGTAAAGACAACTAAGGAAACTACGCCAGTGTTAACAGTGATAATATCTCAACTGTTAGGATGTTCTCCTTGACACTCCTCTGTGTTTTCCAAAATCTCTAAAAGAAACACGCCATGTTTTTATAATGGATATTTTTTAATCAACAGATAAAGAAAACGCGTCTGCTACAAAGAATAATCTGAATGTAAAACACAAGTTCAGAACAGAACTCTGTACTAAGCACCATGCTACCAGCGTGGCACAAATTGCTGAAGTTAACTGACAGCCCTATGACACAGATATCCCCCCACTGTGACGAAGAACTTGAGGTTTCCTAAAAGACAGAACAAAGAACACACAGCTATTTAACAGCAGAGATGGTCACTGCACTGAACACGGTCCTCATGCAAAGTCCATATGTTTAACTACGGAACAGCCCAACATCAGCAGGAGAGGTTGATATATTCCTCACAACTGATTTTTTTAAAATATAATTTACTGGACAATATATACACGGTAATGCCCCCCAGTGTTCTATCAGGTAGTCATATTAGGATCTTGCCATTACTGACCGCAAGCTAAACGTGGGTCAGAGAATTAGGCCTTGCAAGTAGAGTTCAGAATATTTCATACATAAAATGACAGTCCTTGGCTCAATGAGACAAGGAATTTTTATTCCAGAGAAACACATCTGATTCTTCCCACTACCTCCTATACAAGCACTCTGATGAAAACCCTGCTAAACAGCAGACCGCTAATAAAACGATGAGTAAGTGATCGCCCACGAAGTCAGGCTGCCTCACAGCCTGTCAGCGTCCATATGCTGTCAAACAACAAGATGGGGGAAAAACTCAAAAAGCTAGACTCAGGATCTCAACATCTTCAAACTCAAGATCTTCAAACAAATGATGCTTCCTCTTTAAAGTAAATAAAGACACGCATAAAGCAAAGGCACCACAAACGACCAATTGAAAGCCCAGTGAGAGGGAGTGTGTGATGCACGTGAGGGAGTGGAGAGGGCAAATCAAACAGGACATACCATGTTCGTGACGCTTAATTAGATTTCTGATAATGTCAATGACTGACAATTTTTTTGTCATGACTGACTATTTTTTGAGCCTAGTATATTTTGGAAATGATGAAAGGACTGCTCTGAATTCCAGTTTTATTTGTGTTACTTGCTCACCCACTGGTAGCGAACCATTTCAGTTTCTGTACACATAATGAGTTTTTAAAAATGCTTTTCTTCACCAATTACTTTCAAAAACATACCTTCCTCCTATCGAGTCGTCTTGTGGTTGGGCCCCGGCAGTGTTCCTCTGTGAACGTCGCAGTGACCCCCCTGGATTGTTATTAGGCCGGTTGGACATTGGCACCTCTCTCTTGAAGGGACATACCCTTTCTAGACACTACCATTCACTAAAAAGGAAAAAACAAAGAGAGAAAGATCAGCTATATGTTGTACAACACAGAAACCAAATGAAGGGCACCCAAGATGAAGGGGAAATTTTATGTAAATAATCTGTACAGCCTTCACCAATGCTAGAGTATCTTATTTGAAATCTGATTCGTATTTTGTAAGATGTCAGGAATATACCAATTTCAAGGCATGTGGTCCAAACCCAGCACATGAAATTAACACAGATTTCGCATGGAACACCCAGGAAATTCTCAAAGAAAACAGAGCACAAGCAGAAATTTATCTTTGCTTCTCCACTTCCTGTGGTGTGTAGGAAAGGGCACTGCACTCAACCTCAGAATACCATAGGTCAAGTCCTGTGATAGAACAGGTTTTATTAAAGGAATCTGCCCTGGTACAAACCAGAGCCTCTAGCCTCCAACTCCTCAACCACAGAATTAAAAACAACACGTGATCCTTACTTCACAGTATTGCTGTGAATAACAAAACCATCATAAATACGAAAGAAACCTTAAAGCTATGGAGAAATGAGGAAAAAGCGGCTCAAGTACAATGAACTGAGAAATGGTCCCAGAGATCCCAGATTTCAACATCAGCTATGCTGGCTGGCTGTGATCTTGGACAAAACACTTATTCTCTAGATTTCATTTATCTCTTCTGTGAAATCAGTGTATCACCTACCTCAAAGAGTTGTTAGAAATTGAGGGAATAATTCGTAAGTTTAACAATTCAGCTCAAAGCATGGTTCTTAATCATAAATGTGAGCTTTCTATAAGAAATGTAATTATTATACAGAATAAAATGCTGATACTCAAAATCAGTTCAAATGAAGAATCACAGTTTGTATAAATCAAACCTTCACAACTTTTCTTAAGCCTCAAGTCAAACTCCAAGTAGAGTTCTTTAATTTCATTTCCCGGGGAGGGAAGAGAATGAATGTGACATTACAGGAACTGGTGCTAAAGAGAATGCAAATTAATCATGACTAAATCTATTACTGGATTTTGTTTTAAGAGATTCCATGCCCTGTAACAGGAAGTGGGTTTTCTTGGGAGTTACAGGTTAACCCAAATCAGTAGAAAAGCATTGTTTCTGTCACATATGCCCACATCACCAATTAATATACTAAACAAACTCTGGTGAGAAAGTTCAAATTACTAAAGTGATTATCATCAATTGTAGAAAGAAAAAATGGGAAATAGTACGAAGACACTGAGAAACAGAAAAATTAAATTTATATGTACCAATATGGAAAGATCTGCCCCAAGATATGTTAGAGGGTAAACAGTATAAAACTCCCAGCTGTGTGTAGGTATATTTAAAAGGTCACTTATGTATCCTTATATATTGTCTACACATTGCAAACTGATAGAAGGAATCGTAAATCACTTTGTGAATACTGCCTGATGCTGAGGGCCACCTGGATGGCTCAGTCAGTTAAGAATCTGCCTTCAGCTCAGGTCATGATCTGGGTGCCAGGATCTAGTGCTGCACTGGGCTTCCTGCTCAGCAGAAAGCCTGCTCCCTTCTGCCTGCCATTCCCCTGCTTGCACACACACACACACACACACACACTCTCTCTCTCTCTCTCTCTCTCTCTCTCAAATGAATAGATAGAATCTTAAAAAAAAAACACACAAAAAAAAAACTGGGGCGCCTGGGTGGCTCAGTGGGTTAAGCCTCTGCCTTCGGCTCGGATCATGATCTCAGGGTCCTGGGATCAAGCCCCGCACCGGGCTCTCTGCTTAGCAGGGAGCCTGCTTTCCCCTCTCTCTCTGCCTGCCTCTCTGCCCATTTGTGATCTCTGTCAAATAAATTAATAAAATCATTTTTTAAAAAAAGACCAAAAAAAAAAAAACCTCCCAAAAATCTGTTAAAAAAACAAACAAACAAACAAAACAAAACCTACCTCCCATTAAGAAAGAGGACTTGGAGTGTGAAGTCTGTGATGAAAGGAGTCATTTTTATTTATCTTTTGTAAGCCATTAGGTATGTCACTCTAGCAGAGGAGTTAGAAATGCAGACTCCAGAGTTATGAATCCTGACTCCACACAACTTGTTCCCTGTGTTTCTGTCTACCAGAAGTTTATGGGGATAAAGAACTTACCTCCTAGAGCAGTTGGAAGGATTAAATGAGAAATCCACCCAAAGCCTCTGGTATTGCAAAGGCTCAGTACATGTTAACTGTTACACTCTTATTACTATAAACACTTACTCAAAAGAAAAGAATACTTGTGATAAAATAACACACCGAGGGAGACTTCACCATAAAAACCACTGTCAAGATGAGTCTTACGTTTCTGGCAATATGTTTCAAAGTGAATTTTGCTATAAACACAACAGCATTTTTAATTAAGGATGAGCTTCACAATATAACCTGGGAAGCTCTGTCAAAATATGAATGCCTGGGGCGCCTGGTTGGCTCAGTTGTTAAGCGCCTGCCTTTGGCTCAGGTCATGGACCGGGGTCCTGGGATCGAGCCCCGCATGGGGCTCCCTGCTTGGCAGGAAGCCTGCTTCTCCCTCTCCCACTCCCCCGTGCTCGAGTTCCCTCTCTCGCTGTGTCTCTCTGTCATAAATAAATAAAATAAAATAAAAAAATACGAATGCCTGCCTTCTGCCCTCAGAGATTCCAATTCTATGGGTGCAGAAACTGGAGATGTTTTAAAAGAGCTCTATTGGACCGTGCCCGAGGACAACTGCACCCTACTACAGAATTAAATAAAAGCTGTTCTATCTCAGAGTACACCCAAGAAGCTTTACCAATTCAGACATCACGATGCCATTTCACCTGGACCCTAAAAAGCACGGATACAGGAGAACGGTGTGATACTGCTGCATTCACTTTGAAAAGCAAAGACTATTATTAAACAAGTTTGGAAGATCTCACCTGCCTAGTTCCTGCTACTAAATGCACACTGCCTGTCACGGGGTGTTAAGTCATTCAAAGGAGTCTAAGTCACACTGGTTATTCTGACCTATAGTTACCAAAGTAATCTAAGTAACACCCCCAACATCTTCAGAGCTTGTCCACCAATACCATCATCAGCCCAAGGGCTGCACATGGGTAATTCTTGAGATTTAAGAGAGAAAGGATGGCAAGAAAGAAGACACTTATTACCAAAGTTAATCTTTTCTTTTTTTAAAGATTTTATTTTTAAGTACTCTCTACACCCAACATGGGACTTGAACTTACAACCACAAGATCAGAATTGCATGTTCCACGGACTGAGCCAGCAAGGTACCACTTAAGTTGATCTTTAAGAAAGGCTCTGTTTAACTTAGTTTAAAACCCCAGAAAGTAAATACAAGATTAGTATATGATACAAGCAGGACCCCCACCCCCCGCCCCCATCTGCCAGGTTACTGGTAAATCCAAAGCTGGAAGAGACCCCCTCCAGGAAGACCAAGTTCAACTCTTTACATTACAGACAAATCCAAAAAAGTTCAAGTCTCTGAATCCTGATACTGAGGAGATCTGTCCCTTCTGAAGATCACCACCACCTCAACTTCAATCAAATTTAACTCCTGTTTGGTTCCAGATCAGGGCCCAAAAGTTTTTACTGTGCCAATCATTTTTCCGCCAATCATTTTTCCTTCTTCTTCTATGAATATTCAGTACTGTCTTAACCAATTGCTTATGCCTATATGTATTTCACTAATTAAATTGTAAAACACATTCGAGTTACACCAATATAAAATCTATATTCCTAGAATTTGTTTTAATAACCTGAAATGAATATTAACTCAAAAGATTCAATCCTCATGTTGAAACTAGAAGTTTTAAGCCCAGCTTATCAATGACCCTAACTACCAAGTCCTGAAACACAGAACTCTTCCATTAGCTTCAATTCTGTGAAAATAATCACTGAGGGGGCGCCTGGGTGGCTCAGTGGGTTAAGCCTCTGTCTTCGGCTCAGGTCATGATCTCAGGGTCCTGGGATCAAGCCCCACATCAGGCTCTCTGCTCAGAAGGGAGCCTGCTTCCCCTCTCTTTCTGCCTGCCTCTCTGCCTACTTGTGATCTCTCTGTCAAATAAATAAATACTAAAAGAAAAGAAAAGAAAAGAAAAGAATCACTGAGCTTTTTTCACCAAAAACTTCTGATATTAATTCCTAAAGAAATGAAATAAAACAGATGGCATATAGGACTTTGAACTCAACAGGAAAAGCATAGAAATACTAATGGGAATGTTCAAGACTAAAACTCGTGACTTTGTTCACAGCTAACGTCCAAACAACTTACTCACTGTTCAGGTGAAATAGCATTTGAATTTTATGTGAAGAAAGTATTTAGTTCTGGGATGCCTGGGTGGCTCATTCAGTGAAGCACCCGCCTTCAGCTCAGGTCATGATCCCAAAGTCCTGGGATCCAACATACTGACTCCCTCTGCCTGCCATCCCCCCTCCCCTTATACTTTCTCTGACAAATAAATAGGTAAGTATTTAGTTCTTCAGGTAAACAACTTTTTCAAGAAAAACAGAAATGCTATTAACCTACATTTACATTAAAATTCACTCTTAAAATTTTATAAAAAGGATATTCTCTCAAAGAAATTTCAAATGCAGTCATTTTGGAAACTGATTTTCCTTCTAATTTTGTATTCAAAAATCACAGGAGAGAGTTTAGGGTTAGGGGAAAAACCTTAAAAATTCAACCATTCATTTAGTGTAAAACTCAGAACACCGAGATAAACAAATTGCAAAAATTAACTTTAAGATGTGGTAGTTCTTTGATTACAAATGGCCAAGTATGAAAGGAATACCACAGAGGTTATTATTTATGCAGAATTTTTATCACATGAAGGACATCTAATAAAATGGAAAGCAAATCTCCAATTTAGTAACACAGAACGGAGTTCATGAATAGCCCCAAAACAAACTAATGTGTTTATTCACGTTATCACGACCTATTACCTAAGAGGCAACACCGAAAACCGGAAAAAAAAAAAACCAACTGCATTATTTCACAGTAAAGATATTAGCACTAAAAAAAGCTAACACTTATATCCACACACGGTGTCTGCAGAAAAGTTTTCAGCTTCCAGAACTGACACTGAAAGTGAACTTATCCACTGTCTTCCCCAAAACCATTTCTTGGGCCCTCTATTTAGAAGTGGTCCTCCAAAGGTGACTTGGTTTGGGTTCAATTCTGAAACCAGAGTTTAATCACAACAGTAATGAACAACTGCGTAACACGTTACTCCTCTGTTTATTCTATTAAGTATAAACGTGCCAACGAGCCTCATAAACCATTTTACTATTCCCACTTTACAAATAAGGTAAGGGAAGAGTTACAAAATTAAGTAGCCTGCATGCAACAAGATATGGCATATGGACTTTCAGGCTGCAAGTAATGGCATCCAGAACTGCAAATGTGAACGACTCCATACACGAGATCAAAAAAAAAAAAAAAAAAAAAAAAAAAAAAAAAAAAAAAAAAAAAAAAAAAAAAAAAAATTCTAGACTTAAGAACAAGTATGGCTGAGTTAAACATCCCAGTGATAGTATTAAACAACTCCACAAAAAAATGGCATAGTAGTCACCCTTGTTTACAAGTCATTTTTTCATAAGTAAGAATGTCAAGGACTTCAAACAAGACTATCTTTAAAACAGGAATGAATAACCTTTCAGCTTCCCTAAGAGCAAGGGGTTGAGAGGTGCTGAGAGACAGGAAACAATCCCCACCCACAAGGAGCAGAAAGGAGGAGGAAGAGCCACTGGGTAAGGGGAAAGGGGCCAAGTGACTTGAGAACTGGGTCAGCCAAGCATTTATTTCAATTCAGGGGCATCAAAACCAATCCAATGTCATGACAGAATACTGAATGTTGTACAACATATAAAAGTAGTATTTTCAAATTATGTATTTAAACACTAGAAAACAATTATTTAGTGGAAAGTGCAGGGTTTTGTTTTTTTTTTTAAGATTTTTATTTATTTATTTGACAGAGAGAGAGATCACAAGTAGGCAGAGAGGGAGGCAGAGAGGGAGGAGGAAGCAGGCTCCCGGCCGGGCAGAGAGCCTAATGTGGGGCTCGATCCCACAACCCTGGGATCATGAGCCAAAGGCAGATGCTTTAACCCACTGAGCCACCCAGGCACCCCAAGATGCGGTTTTAAAGTGAAAACTAAAATAAAAACAATTATGGGTAACATTTACTCTGTGCTTACCATGTACGAAGCTAAGTGCCTTTTCATCTAATTTCTACAACTTTATGAAAAAACAGGTACTGGAAATTACCATCCTTCAGAGCAACTGTGGAACTTCAGTAAAATAATCCTAACAGCATGAGGCCAACAGATAACCATGCCATATTCAAACACAGATTTGACCTAAAGTCCATGCCCTTTAGGACTAAGTTCTATGGCTGAACAAACAAGAATAATTATACATTTACCTTCTTTAAAGAGTCAAACATTACAGAACAATGACATCCCAAGACTGGAGCATATCCTAAAGATTCTAATTCTTTCACAGTTCTTTGAAAAAAAGATCAGTTTAACTGACCAATACGTAAATGAATTGTCAGAAAATGCACTAAATGATTGGAGAAGCAGTATCAAAGGTGACACTGTAAAGAGAAAAGAAAAGGTGACTTAATTTTGCCCTCACCAGATTGAGGACATTGGAGACACACACCGATGCAAACACACCCGCATGTTACAACTGTAATATGCCTTGAGACTCTAAGTGCCCATCTAGCAAAAATCTCGTCATTATTTTCACAAAGTATACTATTCAGCAGGACCTGGGATTCCCAACTGACTCTGTTAATACATTAATTAGCACATGATAAGAGACTCCAGTATTTCTTGGGTCTAAAAGCGCACTTCTTTCACAAGATTTTTGGATGTAACTGAGACACTTAACAGTTATCTCCTAGAAACAGGAGACAGCGTGGTAAAGGTTTTCTTTACTTCCCTTCCTGAAATCAAGCAAAATGAATAAAATCTTAAAAAATTCATAAGAAAGGGGCGACTGTATGGCTCAGTCGTGAAGCATCTGCCTTCAACTCAGGTCATAAGATTACAGTTCTGGGATGGAGCCCCGCATCAGGTTCCCTGCTCGGCAGGTAGACTGCTTCTCCCTCTCCAACTCCCTCCTCTTGCTCTCTTTCTCTGTCAAATAAATCAATAAAATCTTAAAAAATTTTTCATAAAAAAATTCCATTTATACTGAAACTAGAGTAAAAATGGATATACACCCTAAATCGTGGAAAGACCATTTGCCAGATATAATAAAATCTCTCCAAACCCCCCCCAAAAACAAAAACCTATACCAAAAACAGGAAGGAGGTAAAGACCACAGAGTTTTTAAATAAAAAGGTGGAAAGAGTATCTTAAGGTTTCCTATCAATGACCCTTTCCTTGAAAAAACTAAGAACCGTAGAGCAAGGGCAACAGAAAATCGAAGTACCTCCTCCTTAGGGGCCAGTTTCACAAGCCAAAATAGCAAGGGAGGTGTGGCTAATAAAAAGGAGGCAGCACACCATTTGTATTTAACAACTCCCTGATTAACCAAGACAAAAAAGAGCCTACAACTGGGAGAGAGAAGCAGGTAAGGCAAACAGCAACGCCAAAATTAAGATCAGCTGGGGCAATCACTAAACCACCAAGCCCAAGGTAGCACAACGGCTCTGCTCAAAGGGAGAATAAACAAAAGCAAAACTGAAAATTAACTGCAGGTCAGAGGAAGAAATTAGAATTGGCGAAACAACTGAAGGAGAGAAAAAGGAGGACATGATTAATAAGAAGAAACAGAAGGAAAAAATAATACTATTGCACAATTTAAAAACAGATTATTTAAAACAGGGAAACAACCTTAAGATTCTGAGAGGGCAAATGCTCTATGCACTACAAATGGAACCACTGTCAAGATCTTGTTAAGCAAAAAAGCAGGTACAAATGCTGGGCACAGAATACATCTACATATATAATTTTGTGTAAGTAATCATTGGCTTAAATATTACCTATAGAGAATACATTAAAAAAAAAAACAACTTTAAATCATCTACCCTTTTAGAACAGGACCCTTTTGAGGCCTTTTACAGTTTGAATCATGTACCTATTTCTCTATTCAAAAAAATTCTGTACACAATTCCATATGTTGTAATTTTAACTCTACAGAAGATGACACTTAGTGGGTAAAAATAACCCCCAAAAAATAAACCCATGAAAACCATTTTAGCAGATTTTCTCATTTTCATTTTTTAAATCACGTGGTGTCTTTACTAAAAACTACAGAAAAATTCAACTGATTATTTTCAAAGGTTTCTATACCCAAGACACATATTCAAAAAATATATATATATATATAGTGATATGATTGCCATTGTATTGTTATCACATTACATAATTATAGTACAATAAAAAAAAGTATTTTCGGAATCTAAATCCAATTTCCAAGAAAATGGAACCCTTACTGCCTAAAACAGACCACAGAGAATGACACTGAAACAGCCAGAAATCTCGTATCAATCACTGCACAATAGAAGTCTATTTTGTGTAACATCGTTCTATGATCAATTTATCAAAGATACAATCAGCCCAGCTACTTCTAAAACAGAGAGCACCTCACTCCCTAATACGAATCCTGTCTTAGCTCCTATCACTTGTATAATCCTTCAATATTAACTGCATTTAATAGAGTGTTTCCTTCTAGTTGTTAAGGTCTCAAGAATTACAGACTAGAGTCAGCAAGTTTTAGCCCATGTGCCAAAGATGGCTCACAGACCCGGTTTTTAAGAGGTCTCCATCCTGCTGGCTACCATAATTAGCCAATCGGTGGGGGGGTGGGGTGGAAGGTCAAGCTTATCACTAGCATTTTTAGTACATCCTCTTAAAGGTGTTCTTTTCCACCTACCCAGGAATGGAGAGACACAAAAGGGAAAGGTTAGGTACTAGTAGATAGTCTCTAAAATCTGATTCTGCTCTAAATTTTACACTCTAACCTAACATTTATTTTGGCTTTTCTTAAAACAGAGAGTATAGTGCGTAAATTCTTCCTTATAAAGACCTAGCAACACCACGATCACACAATGATAATCAAAAGAGAATAGCTACTGACAGAGGGAGGAGGGAATGGTTGGTAAAATGCCCCTCTCCACCAAGGGACAGAAAGATGCCTGCTGATTAAGAATCACAGTTATTGGGCGCCTGGGTGGCTCAGTGGGTTGAGCCACTGCCTTCAGCTCAGGTCATGATCTCAGGGTCCTGGGATCGAGTCCCGCATCGGGCTCTCTGCTCAGCAGGGAGCCTGCTTCCCTCTCTCTCTCTCTCTGCCTGCCTCTCTGTCTACTTGGATCTCTCTGTCAAATAAATAAATAAAAATCTTTAAAAAAAAAAATCACAGTTATTGAAAGTAAAATAAAAAGTATCCTGTAGTTTACCGCAAGGTGTTCCCTGCGGACAAAAACAATTTTATGTTTGGTAAATGACCTTCAGAGCATAGGTTTACTTGCAGTAAGGCAATTACTTTCAAAATATTTTTTTCAATACATATTGTCACTGCTGCAAACTCCACCATAATAATGAAATCAATGAGGTTAATTTCTTTAACACTGCTTGTATTAGAAAGTATACCTAGCCTTCCTTGCAACAACAAAAAAATAGTTCAACACAGTGATAATAATCATGGACTGGTACCAACCTCTCGAAGCAACAATATGTAACCTGTAATCAACAGTGTAGATCCTGGAGAATTTTCAGGAACAAATATTACTAAGTTTATAGTTAGGCTCAAGGAAAAGAAAACTAAAAAATGCAACTCAAAGTTGGAGAGACAAGATACAGACTGTAACTTTAGTACAAGATAGAACAATGTATAGTGCCAAATTTTTGTTTAAAATCATGTCACAGTAATTGTATCTAAATTTGGAAATAGTCTCAGAAAATATTTTTCAAGTTAAAAAAAACACCTCACATTTAGAATGTCATATACTCTACAGACCAGTGCCCCACATTCCTATAAATAGCAGCATTTTTACCAAAAATAAGTATAATGACTGTGTCTATAATGAGCCAGAACATGTAACAAACCTACAACCAAGAAAAATATTAAAGCTGTTACTCCTAAATCTAAGGGTTTTTTTTTTTTTCATATAGATTCCTGGGCCCTACCAGAATGTGGGTAAAAGGGAAATTAAGCTGATTTTTTTTTTTAATGCTCCTTACATTATTCTCGTATCAGCTAGGTTTCAGAAATGATATAGGTTACACTTTTGGGGGGTGGGGGGAGACTATCATGTACCACAGAATCCTCTGCAATCTTTACAGGACTCTCCTCCATGCCGTAATTAAAAACTGCCACTCATCTTCTTAGAATCCAGCAATTCCACTTCTAGGAATCTTCTGGGAATCTAACCTAAAGAAACACTTGCACAAGTCTGCAAGGATATATGTAATCAAGATGCTAGCTGCAGTACTGCCATAGAGGGTAAGTGGAGAGAATCCAAATGTTCTCAGCAGGGAATGGTTAAATAAGTACACTGTAGCAACTCTATGGCATGCTTTGAGGTCCTAAAAACAAAGAGGTAGATTTGTACATAATGCATTCCTGCAAAAGGCAGAACTTCTTTAATTCTCTCAACAAATATTTGCGAGCCTTGACAGGCATCAAAAGACATAATCTTTGCCTGGATGGAGCTCACGCTCAATTGGGAAAACAAAAAATAATCAAGCTATTTGCACACTGTGGTAAGTATCATGGAAGATGGAATAGGAGAAAAATAGGACAAAGCAGAGAATAACAGGAAGTGGGAAGGAAAAAGCTACTTTAGGCTGACTCATCAGGTAATACCTGAGACTAGAGGACAAGAATGAAAGGAAAGGGTTCTATATGTACTTGTCTATACATATGTAAGGGGAAAAAAATCCCAGAAAAATGTACCTAAATGTCAACAGGAGATTAGAGAGGGAAGCTTGTAAAGAGCACCTATTTAATCAGTTCAAATTCTGGCTCTACCCATAAACCATGTTACCTGGGAGAAATTTGTTGCTTATCAAAGGCTTAGTTTCCTCATCTATAAAATGAAGATAAGTAGATCTCATTAAATTAATAAAATTAAAAGAAAATAAAACACTTAGAAAATACAGTAAGCAGGGGCTCCTGGGTAGCTCAAGTCAGTTAAGCATCCAACTCTTGATTTCAGCACAGGTCATGATCTCAGGGTCGTTGAGATCAAGCCCTGCATTGGACTCTGCACTGAGCATGGAGCCTACTTAAAACACACTCTCACCCTTTCTACCCCACCCCTCCAGCCTCCCACAGGTGTGCTCTCTTGCTCTCTCAAAACAACAACAACAACAACAACAAAACCCTGCAAGGGGGAGGAGAAGACAGTACATACATATTAAGTTTTAAGAGACACAGCAACAAAATGCAGTATGGAAACTGTGAACACTGGATATTTACAGATCTTCAGGAACTATTTTTTATTGTACAGTCATGGGATTAAGCTTATGTCTTTAAAAAGAGTTCTCATCTTTCAAAGAAGCAGGCTGAAATATTTACAGATCAAGTAACAACCAAAATTTGCTTCAAAATAATTGAAGCAAGGCTAAGAGTATGAGTGAAAAAATGGCTAAGAGTTGACAGTGTAGGATCTGGGTCTTGGGTACTACCCAGAGGTTCATGAGACAGTTTGATTTCTGTGTATGTGTGAGATCCTCCGTAAGTCTCTCACAGAAAGAGTAAGAACTCAAATATATGTTATTACGATCTTGGAAGGGAAAGGAAACTTGCTTTTGTTTACAGAGTCATCACCACTTGCTTTTTAAAAAATATGTCCATAGGGGTTTCACTTTATCAGAAATGAGAAAAATTAAGCTTCTGGATATAGAACAAATCATCCTTGACCTAAATGTGTCAACCTACATTTCATTAATTCATCCTTTAAATCTTTGCCTCCCAACTCTTAGCACACTGTAAGATTATCAAAGACATGCCTTTCTGAGGTAAAGATACAAAAAAAAAAAAACCCTGGCCCCCATCATTTGAGACATGGCCACAGTGACCCTACACATCTGCCTACATACGGTCCTGCTTCCGTAGCTCCTAAGTATAGTAGTACACTTTCCTTATATAAGAGGCTAATGAGCACAGTTTTCTGATACCGTAAGATCCAAATGCCTAACAGTAAACTCCAGAGGATGCAGAAGCAGTTCAACACTTCACCCAATTTATGTGCAGGGGAGGTCAAAGCTATCTGCACCGCTCCCTTCTGGCGAAAAACAAAACACCTCCACTTCAGGCAGTCTGGGGGGCAGCATCCTGCTAAATCTCAAGTACCGCCTAACAGCGCCTTAAGAACAAGTAAATAACATGTAAACATGGAATACAATGAGAACAAGGTGAAACCAGCCCATGTCGACCAATGACGTATATTAACAAAAGCCCTTCTTCTAAACTGAGCAATAGATCTTTTACATGTATGTAAATGGATACAGACAGCAATGACGGTGAGCTGCAAAAAAGAGTCTTTGGCCCACTGAGGTAGTTATGGACCAGTGGTTCTCGTGCTTTCTGGCCTCAACAAAATTTTCTCAGCTGAAACAAAATTAAATCAAAAAATTAAGGGGCACCTGGATGGCTCAGTCATTAAGTCTCTGCCTTCGGCTCAGGTCATGGTCTCAGGGTCCCTGCTAGGCAGGAAGCCTGCTTCTTCTTTCTCCCACTCCCCCTGCTGGTGTTCCCTCTCTCACTGTCTCTCTCTGTCAAATAAATAAAATCTTTTAAAAAAAATTAAAAGCCATTTTAAATCAAAAGAATAGTTATCCCTCTTAAAATGGCACAAATACAAATTGAACAAAATGTGTAAAACAGGCCAGTTGCACAAACCCAATTCCTTTCCTGAACTCACTGTCATCTTTTTCACTTCTCACTTACTACCCCCTCCCCAACAATTCCGAAAATTTTCAAAATACAAAAACTTGAGAATTAATAAATTAGAATCAAATACCCATACTTCTTCCACCACTTAAGCTTTTACAAGTAGCAGGACGTTAATTTCCTTTATCATAGATGTATCCCTATCAGATGTATCCCTAACTATTCACCTAGGCATCCCTGTCTGTCTGGCCAAATATCCATCCTACTTTTGAAGCATTTTGAAGTAAGTTGCAGACATCATTATACTTTGTATGTATCATTAACTACAGTGCAAATTTTGTTTCAAGTTTTCCGTTAAATTTACACACAGTGAAATACACAAATCTTATGTATAAAATTTAATGAATGTTGTCAAATGTATACAAGTAAATCCTAAATAAATGTGTACCCTAAACCCTTGTATCAAGCTAGTGTATCACCCAAAAAAGGTTCTTTGTTCCCCTAGCCAGTCAATCCTGCATTTCTCCCAACTCTAAAAACCACCATTCTACAGAGATTAATTTTACCTCTTCCACGATTTCCTATAAATTGAACCACAGAATGTGTATACTCTTGTACAAAGCTTCTTTGACTCAGTATATCCTGAGAGTCAGTCATGTGGCTAAGCGAATCAGTATATACCACGGAGTATTATTCCACTGTGAGATCCTATCATTTTGTTTATCCTTTCCTCTGCTGATGGGCACAAGGACTGTTTCCAGGTTTGGGCCATTATGAATAAAGCTGCTACAAACATTCTTCCACAAGTCTTTCAATGGACATATGCTTTCGTTTCTCTTCAATAAATACTAAGAGTAGACTCCCTAGGTCATTGAGAAGATTATGATTAACTTCTATTTTTTTTTGAAGATTTTATTTATTTGAGAAAGAGAGGGTGCACAGGAGAGGGCAGAGGGTCAGAGAAAGAAGCAGAGTCCCTGCTGAGCAGGAGCCCTATGTGAGGCTCGATCCTATGACTCCAGGATCATGACCAGAGCCGAAGGCAGTCACTTAACCAAGCCACCCAGGTGCTCTATGATTAACTTCTAAAGGAATCATAAGATCTTTCCCAAAGCAGCTATATTTTACACTCTCACCATTGGGTATATAATTTCCAGTTGCTCCATGACCTCGTCAACACATGGTGTTACCGGTCTTTTAAAAGTTCTCATGGATGTGTAGTGGTATCGCACTGTTGGAATTTGTATTTCCTTACTAATGATGTTGATCACTTCTTTATAAAGATTTCCCCACTTGACTCTCCAAACCCAAACTACAAGAACCCAATCTTATTTCAAATTTTAGTCTTTATCATTAAAACAAAACAAAAAAAACACGACTCTGGGCTATATATACCTTGAGGACTGAGATGGCCAGAACCGTGCCTAATCCCAACCCCACCCAACTGCTAAATCACTTTGCTGCTAAGCAGAGAGGACACAAAGAGTCACCAAAGAAAAATAAATAAACATGTATCTGAAAATCTGTACATGCGTGGCCAAGATTTCTAGTCATATTCTGAAAAATCTGAAATTTCAATAATCTGAATAATCTAAGAAACTTTAAGCCAGAGTTTTCCAAATCTTGTCAATTTTTTAATGCAGGGCTTTTCCATATTTAGCCTGCGAGAGAATGACCTGGAGATCTCATTAAAATGCAGATTCTTAGTAAAATACAGGCATGGGCCTAAAATGCTGCATTTCTAACAAGCTCCCTTGCCAGCCTAAGGGCTATTCTTTGAGTAGCCAATTCTTAGTGTACCTAAATACCTGACAGAAGCAAAGCCCATCTTCTCTATCCCAGGCTTCGGGAAACCTCTGCAAATAAACTACAGACAGTTAACACCACATAAGTAAACAAGGCACTGTGAACAAGGATTTGAAAAACACAATCACACAGATTTCAGGTATGACTTATCAGACAAATCTGAAACAAAATGCTCTCTATGTTTAAAGATACAAAGGCCAAAACTGAAAAAAACTAAAGGTAACAAAAAACTGTTCAAAGGGACAGATTTAAAAGAGAACCAGAAAGAATTTCTAATAAGTGAATAAAAATAACTCAATAGACAGGTCTGGCAGCATACTAGACAAAGTTAGGCAAAGCATTAAGATATAAATTACACAGAATGCAGCACAGAAGCCAAAAGATTAAAAATAAAGAAGATATAATGAGGATAAAATTAAGACATTCAAACATACTTCTGAAATTGTGACTAAACATAAGAACAAAGACATGGTGAAGCATATCTAAATATTTATTGGCTTGGAATTTTCTGCATTGGTGAAAGATACCAACCCTTAAATTCAAGAAGCCCAAATGATTATTTAAACAAGATAAATAAAAAGACATTTACGTAGACATATCATAATGAAACCATGTAATAAAACTAAGTACCAAAGACAGAAAATCTTACAGCACAAGAGAAAGGAGGGAATTATTTTTTACAGACTGTCAGCTGAACTCTCTAAAGCAACAGCAGAAGCCAGAAGACAGTGGAATTTTATTTTCGTCTGCACACTAAAGATACATGCCAATCGAGAATTCTATACTAAATGAAATTATCTTCAGAAGAATTAAGGTTCTGGGGCCCCAGGGAGGCTCAGTCAGTTAAGCACATAACTCTTGGTTTCGCCTCAGGTCATGATTTCAGGGTCATAGATCCAGCCCCACATCCGATCCCACCCTGGGCATGGAGCCTGCTTATGATTCTCTCCCTCTGCCCCTCTTTCCCCGCTCCGCTCAAATAAATACTGTGTGGGGAGTGGGGGAGAATTAAACTTTTGTCAGATTAAAAACTGAGTTTTTCCACCAGCAATACAAAGAAAATGACCCTGATATAGTACCGAGATGCAAGAATAAATAAGGGTGACAAACAGATAAATGCAAATGAATGTTAATTTTATGAAATTATACTATCTAAAGGTTATAAAAAATTATTTAAGTAAAATGACAACAGTATCTTAAAGCCCAGAGGAGCTTGGTAAACTGAGTTACTATTCTGAGGTCTTCATGTTTTCTGCAAGTAAACGTACGAGTTAATTATAGACCTTGTTAGATATATTCTTTTAGTTGCTGAAGTAACCAAGGACTGGAATCATCCATCTATTAAAAACAGTAAATTCAAATACGGGCAACAAATTAGAAAATAAAATGGTAAAACTCAATCTCTAGTTGGATTTTCAAAACATTTCAACTAGAAGAGACAGATCTAAAACACCAGGATAGAGAAACAAAATAAGAAGTTAAGACATACCATGCAAACACCGTACCAAAAAAAAGCTGGTATAGTTTATTAGCATTAAAAAACTGGGGCACCTGGGTGGCTCAGTGGGTTAGCCTCTGCCTTTGGCTCAGGTTGTGGTCTCAGGGTCCTGGGATCAGCCCCGCATCAGGCTCTGGTCAGCAGGGAGGGAGCCTACTTCCCCCCCTGTCTCTCTGCCTTTCTCTCTACCTACCTGTGATCTCTCTCTCTCTCTGTTAAATAAATAAAATATTTTTTAAAAACTGACATTACAAGTTTTTAAAAAGACATTACTAGAGATGAAAATGGTTTCTTCAGGGCGCCTTGCTGGCTCAATCAGGGCATGCAACTCGATCTCAGGGTCATGATGAGTTCAAGCCCCACACTGGGCATAAGGGCTTATTTTTAGAAGAATTTAAAAAGTAAAAGTAAATATATAATTTTTTAAAAATAGCTCGATCATAACCATAAAAGATTCAATTCAAGACGACAGCAATTCTTTTTAAGAAGAATTTTTTTTAAAAGATTTTATTTATTTATTTGACAGAGAGAGAGATCACCAAGTAGGCAGAGAGGCAGGCAGAGAGAGAGGGGAAGCAGGCTCCCCGCCAAGCAGAGAGCCCGATGCGGGGCTCGATCCCAGGACCCAGGGATCATGACCTGAGCCAAAGGCAGAGGCTTAACCCACTGAGCCACCCAGGCGCCCCAAGAAGAATTTTTTTTTTTAATTTATTCACAAGACAGAGGGAGAGAACAAGCAGAGGTGGGGCAGAGGGAGAAGCGAGGAATCTCAAGCCAACTCTCTGTTGAGCATAGAGCCCAACCTGGGGCTAGATCCCAACACCTGAGATCTGATCTAAGCCAGAACAAGAGTCAAGACGCTCAACCAAATGAACCACCAGATGGCCCCAGGAAGACAGCTTTTAAAACCTTGTAAGGAAAACTGAAAAATATACAAATCCAGAACTTTAAAACTCCTCTCTCTCTCTGGGGTGCCTGGGTGGCTCAGTGGGTTAAGCTGCTGCCTTCGGCTCAGGTCACGATCTCAGGGTCCTAGGATCGAGCCCCGCATCAGGCTCTCTGCTCAGCAGGGAGCCTGCTTCCCTCTCTCTCTCTGCCTGCCTCTCTGCCTACTTGTGATTTCTGTCTGTCAAATAAATAAAATCTTTAAAAAAAAAAAAAAAAAACTCCTCTCTCAGCAACTGATATTAACAAGACAACCAAAAAATAAGTTAGTTTGGATACAGATGTGAACAATAGTATTATCAACAGACCTAACAGGGACAAATATAACATTGCAAATACACATTCTTTTCAAACACACACAGAATACTGACAGAAACTATCCATACACTGGGCCTCATAAATAAAATAAACCAACAAATTCAAAGAAATGAAATCACACAGACCACAACGAATACAAATGAACAGAAATCAATAGCAAAAATAGGACTAGAATATCCCACAGTGGAAAAGTAAGCACACTTCCACAGCAGTATCTAAATACTTTTTACCAGTCAAATGGCAATTAACTCGAAGTTCATTATCCATTGACAAGGTTTAGATTGATTTTTCTGATTCATTACCCTGAACTTGCCCCCACTAAAGTTCATCTGAAATCTTGTGGATTCAAGTATTTAAAAAAAGAAAATCTTGCCTTAACTCTCTGTGTTTCTGCATATTACAACTCTGAAGAGCTCCACAGCACTTTGCAAATTCAGATATATCACTAAATACTACAAGGGGATATACGTCCTAGACAACCATGTCTCACCTATTTCTATTTAATGTAGTCTCACAGGTGCTTATAAGCTGTAACATGCTACATGACAATCCCCTGTATCCTACAAAACCCACCATAAGTTAACTAGGGTTCAGGACTTGTAAATGACCTATGCTGGACCACTCAGAGTCCTTCCCCAAGGTACCTGGATTGGGTACCTAGACTGTTAAGTGCAGAAGTCTGGCATTATGGTTAAGACAGCTGTATTGGGAGAAGAAGCAGACACAGAATAGAAACAATAGGCAAGAATATCTGAAATGTTCCTTTCAGTTAATTGCTCCTAAGGCTCAGCTTCCTGATTCCATCCTTAAAAGATTTCATTAGATAAACATGGGTAGTTGATCTCAAGTAATAACTCTAGGTATTTAAAAAATTAAAGCTTAATTTTTTTATAGGTTTTGTTTATTTATTTGACAGAGACAGAGAGATCACAAATAGGCAGAGAGGCAGGCAGAGGGAGAGGGGGAAGCAAGCTCCCTGCCAAGCAGAGAGCCCAACGTGGGGCTTGATCTCAGGACCCCACGATCATGACCTTAGCCACCCAGGCGCCTCAGGCGCTCAGGACCCCACGATCATAACCCACTGAGCCACCCAGGCGCCTCAGGCTTAATTTTTTTTTTTTAAGTCCTAGTTTACTTTTTAAATAAAATCTTTAAAAGGGGAGGAGGGGACACCTGGGTGGCTCGGTTAAGCATATGCCTTCAGGTCAGGTCATGATCACAGGGTCCTGGGTTGAGTCCTGCATCGGGCTCCTTGCTCAATGGGAAGCCTGCTTCTCCCTCTGCCTGCTCTGCCTACCACTCTCCCTCCTTGTGTGTTTGTGTGCGTGCGCACACGCGCCCATGCTCGCTCTCTCTATGACAAATAAATAAAATCTTTACGTCCTAGTTTACTTATAATGCCTCCAAATTCAGATGTTCTTTTAAGTCTGACTCTTTCATGGAAATTCACTGTTTTCTCCAATAACAAAGACAAAACTATGTAAACTTTTTGTATACCGTTGCTCTATATGAATACCTTGCTTATGTCTCTTTAATCATAACAATCCCAGAGTTGTAGCAAGAACAAATATTACTCATATTTAACAGAAGAGATTCGAAGGAAATTCATCTATGCTCAAGTATCTAAAATTGAAATCAGATTAGAACTCCAATCTCCTGACTCTCAGACGAATTTTCCTATATGAAGCCTTTTAAAAGTATAAATTCAGGGGCGCCTGTGTGGCTCAATCAGTTGAGGAGCTGACTCCTGATTCTGGCTCAGGGTCAAGGGATCAAGCCCCACATTGGGCTCCACATTCAGCAGGGAGTCTGCTTGGGGTTCTTTCTCTCTATCCCACCCCAACCGGCGCACATGTGCACTCTCTCAATCACTAAGATAAATACATAAATCTTTTTTTTAAGTGTAAATTCATATGCATCAAACCCAGTTGGTAATTTTTTATTTATAAAATGCTACATATAACCCTAAGTGAAAAAAATTCAACATTAAGTGGTAACACATACAATACCACTAAAATGCCACTCTAAAAACTGTACCAAACATTGCCGAATACACTAAAATTCGTATCAAGAAATCGTAAAATTTAGTGCTGCCTTTTCCCATCCTTTATTAAAATTTAAAGGAGAAAAATATTAAGATAAAATACATCTAATGCAAGTACCAACTTGTAGTAGCAGTAAAAGAGAAAGAACTGACAAAACTAAAGCCACCAATTTCTGTGTAGTCATTTCTTGCCCACAAATAATTTAAAAAGATAGCCAAAACAAACTAGAGGAGAAGTAAAAAGAGGAAGCAACGCCAAAACATAAAACAGAACAGCTGCATTTGTTCTGGAAAGTAAGAATAAACCAGAAGTGACAAAAGGGTTAGGGAAGATTTTGTTTTGTGCTGAGATATAAGCTAGCCCTGGCCCTCTTTTACGTCCTCTTTTAAAGTGAGTGAGGTGAGCAGATAGTCCTCTTTTAAAGTGAGTGAGGTGAGCAGATAATGACAACATTAGAATCTCGGGTAGGATGCATGCAACACTAAGGAACTCTGGGAGAAAGACCAAACTGTGGACAAATAACTAGAGTGAAAACCAAGAGACTACTACTGGAAGGCACTTATTACAGAAGAACAATCCAAGCCTTCCTTAGGGGAGGCAATAAACCGCTCAGGTGTGGAAATATGAAAACTCTTACAGATGAAAAGATCTGCCCAGATGAGGGTGGTGGGCAGGAAGGCAAAAGAGGGCATCTGAGACAGAAAGACAGCAGGCCTGGGGACTCAGATGAATGAATGAATGAATGAATGAACAGGAAATGGACGGAGAGGAAATCTAAGGAAAGTCTGAAAGCTCCTCAACAAATGAAATGACAAAAGAAACTCCAAAGACAGGGCGCGCCTGGGTGGCTCAGTGGGTTAAAGCCTCTACCTTCGGCTCAGGTCATGATCCCGGGGTCCTGGGATCAAGCCCCGCATCGGGCTCTCTGCTCAGCAGGGAGCCTGCTTCCTCCTCTCTCTCTGCCTGCCTCTCTGCCTACTTGTGATTTCTGTCTGTCAAATAAATAAAATCTTAAAAAAAAAAAACAAAAAAAAACCTCCAAAGATGTAATTCACACCTAACTCTGCCAACCAAACTGCTTATCAAAGACAATGTAGACAGTGCTATTATGTCTTTCAAAACAAAACATTCTGTATACTTTTAACTGTTTTAAAGATTTTTATTACTATTATTTATTTGACAGAGATCACAAGTAGGCAAAGAGTCAGGCAGAGAGAGAGAGAGAGAGAGAGAGAGAGACAGAGACAGAGGAGGAAGCAGGCTCCCCACTGAGCGAGAGCCAGATTCGGGGCTCGATTCCAGGACCCTGAGATCATAACCTGAGCCGAAGGCAGAGGCTTTAACCCACTAAGCCACCCAGGCGCCCCATCTGTATAAACTTGTAAATGATAAGAAAATGAATGCAAGTTTGTAGAAGCCAATCAAAAACTCAGTTTTTACCTGTTGGACTTCTACCTTGAAATATTGAAAAGAACTGGCAAATTACTCCCTACTAGGCAGACCAGCACTCTTGAGTTTGGCTCTGAAGTAAATTTGGCATCTTCCAAGAAGTTTCCTATCCAGCTTTGTCCAAGTGACAGTGTTACCGCCAACAAATAAGTATAGTTTCTAGTTAACAGGCTGTTTAAATTCAAAATAATGATAATTTCAAGTAGAGGGGCACCTGGGTGGCTCAGTGGTTTAAAGCCTCTGCCTTCAGCTCAGGTCATGATCTCAGCCAGGGTCCTGGGATCGAGTCCCGCATCGAGCCCCGCATGATCTGCCTGCCTCTCTGCCTTTCTCTCTCTGCCTGCCTCTCTGCCTACTTGTGATCTGTCAAATAAACAAACAAAATCTTAAAAACTAATAATAATAATTTCAAGGAGAAAAACTATCAAATGGGATGAACCCTCCTTGGAGGATAAATCCAAGTACCAAGTAGTTTCCATCTGTAGTCCCACACTACAAAATGGGAAACGCTAGTTGTTTTTCTAAACGGGTATGATTTTAACACAAAGACTGCACATCACATCTGAACTGTCAATTTTATTTTTTTTAAAGATTTTATTTATTTGACAGAGAGATCACAACTAGACAGAGAGGAGGCAGAGAGAGAGGAGGAAGCAGGCCCCCTGCTGAGCAGAGCGCCCGCGATGCGGGGCTCGATCCCAGGACCCTGAGATCATGACCTGAGCCTAAGGCAGAGGCTTAATCCACTGAGCCACCCAGGCACCCCTGAATTGTCACTTTTAAAACTTAACTTAGAAGTTTACAAAATCCCAATAAGTACAGGGTTTATTTTGGAGCAATGAAATGTTACGAAATTAGACCATGGCAATGGTTGCACAACTCTGTGAATATATTAAAAACACTGTAGATTTTAAACGGGTAAATTGTAAGGCATAGGAATTATATATCTAGACAGAACTACTTAAAAAAACTGTTTTGCTTTGAAAGTGTTTCCTGCCTTCTGAAGTATTGCATAAAAAGGAAAATTCTAAAGCTGTTGCTTTTAGATCTTCAACTATGTCAGCAAGTAAAATGTAACACACCGGACTCTCCCCAACAGGTACTGAAAGGTACTATAAACCAACTGTTAAGAATGAAAAAACTCCTACATAGAATGGAATATATTTTTTAATGCATTTACTAAACCTGACTGATAATCCAATTTCTTCACTACTTATACGTCTTCCTATTCTCTATTCTAATAAAGTAATGATGGCTTTTTCTACTTCATAGTCCTTACACTGGTTAGAAAGTCAGTTAACTTGTTTCCCAACATTGTCATTAAATACAAAAATAAAATGAAAACCAGAAGTATTTACAAAGGAACTAATGACTATATTTCATAATACCTGATATTGGATCAATTTAAATATTTATTTTTTCTAAAGCAAACAAAACAAGAATAATTAAATCCAACATAGATAGCATCACTTAGCTGTTCCAAAAGAAGTTCTTCTTGGACTCAGAAAGTCCAGTGATCCAAATGAAGTACTAGTTTACTTTCTATCAAAACTTGAAGAAAATCTAAAGACTGAGTGGCAGATATTCTAGCTATACAGACTCCTAAAATGCATTCAATCAACAGATGTTTGCAGCCCAACTGCACAAAAGACACTGATGTGTCTTTCAAGTCAGAAATACTGCTTTAAGGAAACTTTAAAATCAACTGTAGTTAACCACCCAAGTTTTTAAACGAAAAATCCAGAACTATAGCAGGCAGTTCAAGAATTTTCATTAATCAGGTTTGGTGCAAACCACTTTAAAAAGGAAAAGAAAGAATGCCCACTTAAAGAAAAGCAGGTTGCCCTGAAGTGAAAAATTTAAAAATTAAAAAATGAAGGTGAGGGTGGGGCATGGGGTAGGACTGTACTATTAACTCCAGGGAGGCTTAATGTTCTTAGACTAGAATTCTTTAAAATTTTTTTATTCCTCATACACAAATTTAAAAAAAAATCTCTGCTCCTGGTTTATTAACTGCATGAGATATCCACACATCTAAAACTCAAGGGCAGGGAACCACATGAACACAAATCACTTTACAGCACTCTGACAGAATTGCCTCCTCTCCATGGAGCACTTCAGAGCAGTGCCTTTACCTACATTTCCTGACATTTAAACCTTTACAGTGGTCACGCTGTGTTGTTTTTTTTTGGGGGGGGGGGGGAGGACGAGGGGACACCAAGGCCAAGACTTACTAGTTGGGATATGACAGGCAGTGCCAGGTCTTACTCAGCCACTCAATTACTTAAAGGGGCAGCCTCTCCCCAATGGTATTTACCTGCCACTGGTGGGGGTAGACAACCGTAACACTGGATAGTATTGGGAGGACAATTAAGCAGTCGGTAGAGAGATTTAAGGGGGAGGGAGGGTGCTACAGACAGGAGAACGAAGATAACATTCCCTACCCAATTTCCATCTATCCCACACTCTTCCATGCTAAAAGAATCCTGCCATATAGGAGGTACAAATCCCTTCACCCCTGAGGAAGATGCTACTCCCTGGCCCTAAGGGATGAGTCATGATTGGACCAAAGCCAGTATTTTTCCTCAAACTGTAAGAGTAGAGGCTTGAAATCAATTTAGACCAGAGGTTCATATCAGGAGTTCATGAACTTAGATTGAAAAAAATAATTTCACTAACCTCTAATTGAAATTTAACATTTCCTTCTATCCTGAATAGGCAACAAACCACAGCATTATTGGCAGTACCTTTGGCTTTGCACCAAGAGAAATCACAGATATTATCCTATCACATTACAATTGTTGCGGATACCTCAAAATATCATTTACACCCATCACTGCTTTGAACAGCTGCTAGATCGTGTTATTGAAAGTGCTAATAAAGAAATGTATTACTAGATTATAACATACTAATTTAATAATTTAAAAACTAGATTTCAATATTTGATATTCTGGGTGTTTTGTCTTATACAATTATTTTAGGAATTTAAAATTATTTTGAGGGGTCCACAGCTTAAGACTGTGAAAGGGTCCACACCACAGAAAAGGTTAAGAATTCTCAGACTTAAAAGGTCATAACCAGAAATTTTAAATGAAATCGAAAACAGCATGCCTAATGCTTAAGTAGTGCCTGACATTTACTTCTGTTACATACACATTTCTACACATACACTGGTGAAGCAAAGTAGGGCATTTCTAATCATGGACTGAACATCTAAAGAATTTAAAAGCCAGAGGTTTAAACCTATATTCATACCCCACCACCATTACTCTTATTTTCACGACAGGTAAGCCCTAGCTCTAGCAAAGAGGTATGCTGAGCATCCTTCAGGAATATTTTCGCTTTCTGAATTTAAAAAAAAAAAAAAAAAAAAGGCTTGTGGGGTGCCCTGCAGGCTTAGTTGGTAGAGCATGCAACTCTTGATCTGGGGGTTAGGAATTCAAACCCCACCCTGGGCACAGAGTTTACGTAAAAAAAAAAAAGGCCCCATCTTCTCCCGCCTTCCTACCTCAAATGTGATGGACTCAATGACTTCAAGCCATGACAGAGCTATCTGGTCATCTTGAAGAACCACGTGCTGAGAGCGGCAGAGCAGAAACAGAGTGCAATCCTTGCTGGAACCACTGTATACCTGAAACACGTCGTATGAGGAAAAGGAAACCCTGATCTGTTTTAGGTCCAGTTAGTTAAGTTTTCTATTATTCGCAGGCAAAATGTCCCTATCAGAAAAAGGAATTATTATGGATAAGGTAGCCAGGAAAGGCATCTTTGAGGGTAACATCTGAGCCAAGACCTCACCTATGAGTACATAGATATAGAAGATCGAGAAGAGCATTTCCGGCAACAGGGGGAGCTACCAAAAGATAAAATAAGAGAGAACGTCAGAGAGGTGGGCAAGAGCCAGAACAAGAGGAGTCCTATGGAGCATTCTAATTCTTCCACCAAATGCTATGAGCACACACACCTCTCTCTCACACACACAAGAACGCTTTCCAAGTTCATACAAAGGTAAGAGAGACCCCTCATTTAAAAACTTGGCTTTAGGGGCACCTGGTGGCTCAGCCAATTAGGCGTCCATATCTTGATTTCATCTTGAGCTGTGGTCTCAGGGTCATGAGTCTAAGCCCTGAGATGGCTCCTCGCTGAACATGGGGCCTGTCTAGGATTCTCTCTGTCCCTTGCACCCCACTGGCCCACATGTGCACTCTCTAAAAAAATAAAAAATATAATAAATTAAAATTTGGCTTTAGACACAAAGCTGTTCCTTGAAGCTTTATTAACAACAGGTTTTTTAAAATCTGACAGGGGAAGAATTAGAAAGGCTGAATAAATTATGATAAATATAAAGCAAACAATAAAGAATAACAAAACGGGAAAACATTCATCATACAACAGTACTGGGAAAAACATATATGGGAGTGCCTGGGTGGCTCAATGGGTTAAAGCCTGTGCCTTTTGCTCAGGTCATGATCCCAGGGTCCTGGGATCGAGCCCCACATCTGGCTCTCTGCTCCGCAGGGAGCCTGCTTTCTCCTCTCTCTCTGCCTGCCTCTCTGCCTACTTGTGATCTCTGTCAGATAAATAAATAAAATATTTTAAAAAATGGTATGGACCCATTTTTATTAAAATAAAAGCTAGAATAAAGAACAAAAATGTCTATACTGTCAGGTAAAGAGATTTGTTGGTAAAGAAATTATGGATCGGTTCTTCCTCTGTTTTTCTTTATTCAAGTTTTAACTATCAGTCTGTACTTCATAATCAGAAATAAATGCCTCAAAAATTAAAAGTTGCTCACTAAATGTAATGTGGAATCCTGGATGAGATCCTGGAACAGAAAGCCACTAGGTGAAGAAAACTAAGGAAATCCAAATAATGTATAGGGAGTAATAATGTATCAATCCTAGTTCATTAGCTGAGTCAAAAATTTACTAATGTTAAGATCTTAACAAAACGGAAGCTGGGTGAGGAGTATAGGGTAACCATCTCTGCACCTTTTTTTATGAATCCAAAACTACACTTTAACATTTTGTTGTTTGTTTGTTTTTAATGTTTAAGTCCACTTACCTAAGACTCTTCAAGTAGACAAAAGTACAGATAGTTGTCATCACTAAGGAATGGCAGGCAAAGGCAGAGAGCATTTAGGAGAGAAAAGAGATTGCATGTTGAAAGTTAAGGGCCAAAGGTTTGTACATGTCTGCCAGGCACACAACAGGCCGTCAATTGTTGCAGAATAAAGCTCTCACTTATTTTACTATTTTCAGATACAGGAGGTTTAAAGGATCTTTTTTTAAAGGCCTTATTGATCCCCTCAACTAAGCAGAAAAGTGCTGAGAATATACTTTTAAAACATCTTTAAGCTACCAGAATTATCACTTTCTTAAAGCCATGGGGTACAAGCTTTCTAGCAAGTAGTTTCGCAATTCAACACCTTAAAAGCTCAGGGAAGCAAGGTGGGACACACAGAGTGCCTAAACACACAGGACCACCAACCAGTAAGGAAAAGGGCAAGGCTCACTCACTATACAAAGCAAATTAAGTCCCTTAAAAAGCAGGCCATTTCAGAGTGTCCAACTGCCAATAATAATGTTCACTAATGATGGCCTAGAGTCAGGCACAAAACACATTCGCAATCCTCTGAAAAGTCAACACGTATAATGACTGGTAAAGAGCCACATGAAAAAAAAAATGTCTTCACTGCACTGACCTTTTTTCAGATTTTACATGTATTTCTTTTTTTTTAAAAAAAAGGTGTTTTTAAGCTTTTTATTGAGTAAAAATACTTTTTTTTTTAGATTTTATTTGAAAGAGAGAGAGGGAGAGAAAGAGCACAAACAGGGGGAGCCACAGGCAGAGAGAGAGGGAGAAGCAGGCTCACTACTTAGCAGAGAGCCCAACACCTCCATTCCAAGACTCTGGGATCATGACCTGAGCCAAAGGCAGACAGTTAACCTTCCGAGCCACAGAAGCGCCCCTAAGAAAACTTCTAAAAGAGAAAAGATTTATCCTCTAATGAGTAAAACAAACAAACAAACAAAACAACTTGACCTTAGAACTAGTTAAAGGGAATATGGGATATTCTTTATACTACTTTAACTGTATTTTTATAAATCTGAAGTTTTATTAAAAAAAAAAAAAACTTGAGCCATATCATACATTTTATTGAAACTAATAGTGGTAGTCAAAAAGGCTATCATTAGCAATGACAGAACATTTGAACCTGGATCAAATATAGATACTTTCCCCCAAAAAAACTTTTCAAAACACTTAATGTTAGTCCAGGTCAGGGAATATTTTTACTTTCAATCTTTAAAGTGTCGTTTTAATTATCCATTAAATTTACTAACACCTAAATTATGACATCTGAAAAACAATAAATTCACACACTGTTGACTATAATTTCATACATTTATAGCAACTGTGAAAATAAGTCATTTAAAAAGAACTATTATATAGTTCTTTTATATAGAGTAAAAGCTACTATTAAACTCCTTCTAGAAGTCAATACCCTAATCAAAAACATGTAATATAGCAACTACCATTTGATCACCTACCGGGAACAAGGCACTGTGTTTAGCACTTCTCTCTCACGAAAAACTCCAAAGAATCCTATAAAGTACAATTTTTCTATACTTTACACCTTAATAACTTGTCCAAGATCAAACAACCAGGAAACCGGAACCCAAATTCATCCTGCTGATGAGTCCACCCATACTGTCAAATGATCTCCTTCAACCCTTCACCTTAAACTCTACCACTCACGGAATCCATCTTCTCAAACCTGTCTTTTTAGATAGACTATCAACAAAGGAAATGCCTTCTCCCAAAAAGAATGGTTATTAACCGTAATTATCCATGGAGCACTTACCCTTTACCAGCCATTGTTTCAAAGTTTTATACGGTAACCGATTTAATCCTCACAACAAACCTAAAATAGGTATTACTATCATTCCCATTATACAGATGCAAAAACTGAAGCCAAAATAAAGTGACTGACCCAAGGTCACAAAGTTAATTGTATCAGAACCAGGGTTTAAGTTAAATCCCAGTCTGCTCCTAGTCACTTATACTAAATTCCTGTATCACTTACACATTATGATGCTATCTTTTAAGACATACAGATATCATTTCTAAATCCTGTGAACCAAGTAAAGGCAGCAAGTAATACTCTGGGGGCAGGGGTTGGCAAAGTACAGCACACAGGCCAAATCTGGACCACCACGCCCTTTTGTAAATAAAAGTTTTATTAAAACAAAAAGGCGGGGGGCGGGGGGGGGGCCTGGGTGGCTCAGTGGGTTAAAGCCTCTGCCTCCGGCTCAGGTCATGATCCCAGGGTCCTGGGATCGAGCCCCGCATCAGGCTCTCTGCTCAGCAGGGAGCCTGCTTCCCCCTCTCTGTCTGCCTCTCTGCCTACTTGTGATCTCCGTCTGTCAAATAAAATCTTTAAAAACAAAACAAAACAAAACAAAAACAACAAACCAAAAAGGCAATGGCTGCTTTTGCCCCACAACAGCTGAGTAATTACAACAGAGACTACAGGACCCAAAAAGCCAAAAATATTTGCTATTTGGCACCTTATAAAAAGAAGTTTGCTGAGCCCAGTTCTGGAAGACAGTGTATAAGCCTTCCTCTAAACCATCCAAATAGACATTTTTAAATTTATAAATATATTTATAAATAAAAACAACAGCACCTACCATTCAAGTATATACTTACTTGAGTATCAAGTATATACTACTTACGCAAGATCCTCATGACAACCCATTTTATCCAAAAGAAAACTAAGCCTCAGAGGGGGTTTAAATGACTTATCCAAGATCACGTAGGGAAGATCTTGTTTAAATCAGAGTTTCTGGCTTCAAGCCCATATCCTTTGTACAGGGCACTGCCTTCAAAATATATAAATGTGTATACCCATGAAAAAGCAAAACTGTTTAATAAAACTAAAATTTCAGGATAAAAATGCCAACTTTAAAAAGAAAAATATTCATGTAAATGTATGCACAGATATTAATTGGCTCATACTTTCATCTTATTTTTCCATTATACTGTATTTATATATTTCCTATTGTTCCAGTTGGGGTTATGAACAACCCAGAGATACTCAAAGCAAAATAAGAATATGGTATATTCTCCCTATGGGAAGTTTTGGGCAAAAAACTCACTTAAATAAACAGAAAATAAACACAGCATCTAGAATTTATTTACTCAGTACAATTAACTCTCCTTGAATACTGAAAAATTCTACCCTCTTCTGAAGCAGACTCTGATCTACCCTCACTACACCTTCCTGTCTAGAATGCCCAACTCTCTTCTATTTACCAACTTACCTATCCATCCCCAGCCCACCTACCTCCCCATTTCGTACCCCTCCTCCCGTGGAGACTAACCAGTGAGCCAAGGGAAGGATCCAATAGAGGTTGGTTGCTGTTGCTATTATTCAAAGAACCTTTTCTTATTATTCTTATCCCATTCATCTCCCACACCACTAGACTGGTCTACAGCACTGTTAGATTATATCACACATATTCATAGTGACAGCCACATCAGAAAGATAACAAGGAACTGAATATGGAATTAAATGTGATCAAGTATACATGGATGAAGACAACTATATTGAGAAATAACTGAGTAATTCTCTGTTCCTAACAACTAGTCACCTGATAAGACATCTGAATAATGTCTTAAACTCAGTTTAAGAGTTTTATGGTTACTTTTGTTTCCAATTTTATCTCCTTCCCTAATGAGACTATAAACTCAAGGCCAAGGACCACATCTTACGAATCTTCCTTATCCCAAATCTTGATTTAGGACTTAAGTATTCAAAAAGATCTATAATAATACATACCATTTGCTTATTATTTACATACAAATTCTACGCCCACTGCTAACTTCAGACTCCTACGCTGAGAGCACAGACATCTTACAGGAGCATTTTTCTAGGTCTGAATATTGCTAATGCAGTTCAAAGAACACCTCTAAAACATAAATGCAGCAGTTGCTGAAACCAACCTAATTCCTTCCAGTGACCATGACTCTAATACTGGACCATAAAACAGACATAATTCCAGAATGATTTTTTAGAACCATTGTTTTACTAAGTCTCTGACTATATGCTCCTTAAGAGAACCACAGATTAAGCCATTCCTAACTTTAAAACTCTTAATATGGAAACTTCCCAAATCCTTTACTATCATATTAAAAATTTAAATAAACTCAGCAGGCATCTTGTAAAAAGTTCTAAGTATCTCTAAATATAGTAAACTCTGAAAAGTTAATTGTGCATTATGAATCTTCCTATTTTTTTTTTTTTAGTAACAAGAACGAACTAACACAGGCTGAATGGAAGTAAATGCGTAAGTTGAAGGTCCAGCCAACAGAAAAGAAAATGCTGCTATTCCAGCAAACATTAAGTTTTCTGATTCCTTAGCTGACTCAAGAACTATAAATTGCATATCACTTAAAACCAGTGCCACAACGATGATCCCAAATGATGGTTAACTATCTCTTCGGTAACTCCTTTCAGAATAGTTAGTGTAATGAGAAGGTACCTGGAGAATAAATGGCCTGGCCTAATATACAGGCAGCTGAAAAGTAATACTAGATGGTTCAAAGAGGCAGAAGCAGATTATCTTACAGTGCCACACCAAAGGCTGAAATTCCCCAAGTCTTACCTCACAGCAGCAACTGGAAGGGCAAACTTTTCAAAAGAGCGAGTGAAGAGTAAAATAAAAAAAGAATGAACTCTTCAATTAACAGTCTAGTTTCCTAAGAAAAGTATTTAGAGGTCAAGATGTGTAAATTAACACTGAAGTTCCTAATGACAGTTGAGAAATAATTAGGAAACTAGTCTGATCACAAAATTAAGAAGTACTGAAATCTCCTCAAAAATCAGCCTAATTGTTGCCATCTGCTGGGAGAAAGGCAGAAGTGCTTGTGGGTCTGGGACAGAGGGGTAGACTTTAAGTCTAATTCCCTATTGAGACTAGGCCACTCTCCTTAGGTGGACACAAGACAAGGAAACATGGTTTAATAAAGGAAAAATTAGGAAGCTGCACCAATGCCTTCAATTAAAAGACAGTCTTGTCAGGGTGCCTGGGTGGCTCAGTTGGTTAAGCATTTGCCTTCAGCTCAGGTCATGATCACAGGGTCCTAGAATGGAGTCCCACATCAGGCTCTCTGCTTAGCAGGGAGCCTGCTTCTCTCCCTCCCTCTCTTCCTTTTTGTCTCTGTCAAATAAATAAAATCTTTAAAAAAATAAAATAAAATAAAATAAAGGACTCATCTCTTGTAGTAGTAAAATACACAGCCTTCACAAACATTTTTATTCCAAAGTCCATGAACCCTCACAAATTTTGTGCTATACAGCTTTAACAGGTGTTAAGTCACCAGTTAAGCCTTCCTCTAAACCATCGATCTCACACTAACTGCTAACATCTCTGTTTCTACTTAAGAATACAATGAATTCAAACTGCAATCAGCAAAGTCTATAAGAATACTCTAGAAAAGCTGCTGTAAGAAAACTAAATATTACTGCTACCAGACCCCTGAATAAAGCATTATTCTCTGTATCTTTAGTTACCCCTCAGCCACCAGCTAACCTCATTTCCTAACTTTGAAATCCTGCTTTGTGTACTTTTATAAAAGTAACAGGGATAACAAACATCTACTATGACATCAGCCAGAGTGCTAGGCAAATATTTTACTAAGATATTTAACTTGATTAAACAGGCAATATTGGGGCACCTGGGTGACTCAGTTGGTTAAGCATCCAACTCTTGATTTTGGCTCAGGTCATGATCCCCACATCAGGCTCCACGCTCTGCAAGGAGCCTGCTTGAAATTCTCAATCCCCCTCTCCCTCTGCCTGCCCCTGCCCCCCCTCGGAAAACAAACAACAACAACAACAAAAAAAAACAGGTAATATTAACTTGCACTTTTTTTTTTAACTTGCACTTTTTAAAAGTATATATAAATACTGGAACGCCTGGGTGGCTCAGTTGGTTAAGCATCCGACTTCAGCTCCGATCATGATCTTGGGGTTGTGGAATGGAGCCACTCCCCACTCTTGGGGATCCAGAATCTTCCGGAGATTCTGCACTCATGAGCTCTCTCAAACTTAGTAACTGAATCTTTTTTTTTTTTTTTTTTAAAGTATGTAGGGGCATCTGGGTGGCTCAGCTGGGTAAGTGTCTGCCTTTTGCTCAGGTCACAATCCCAGGGTTCTGGGATTGAGCCCCGTGGGGAACCTCTCTGACCCCCAGGGGAACCTCTCTGACCTGCACCCCACTCGTGCTCTGTCTCTCACAAATAATAAATAAAATCTTTTTTAAAAAAAATTATGTAATACTTAAGCCACAATTTACTATTCTTAAAACGTTTTGTTACTTTACTGTACTAGGTGCTTAGCAGAAGTTTCCCTTATAAAAAGAGCTGACATTACTGAGGAACTCACAAAAAATTATATACTAATTTTCCAACAGTACTCTGAATTTTAAAAAAAACTGAATAAACAATAGATGAGTGTGTTAAGACAAAATGACTGCCAGGTTCCACTAAAGGGGAAGAACACTATGACTGAACAGAGGAGCAATGGGAGTCATTTAGACAGCTCCTGCTTATTTAAGAGAAGTATTCCAACTACTAAGTAGGGAAACTTAACAAGGTATTTTACCTCTACTGCTTCTTTCACCCCAAAACTTACCACAGTAACCCCTTATACAGTCCTAGAAACGGAAGCCATTTCATAAAAGATCTATATAAGATCTGAAAGCACGTTTTCTTTGTAGATCATTTACAAATCAAATTATTTGTCTACTTTTTTCATCCTGTCACCACCTATTCAGGGATCAACACTAAACTCAGCATGTCTATTTATTAAAACTAATTTCTTAATTTCTCCTATTTGAAAACCTCAATCATCTCAGCCTGATTTCCTATTTCACAGATGTGGACCCTCTACTCCAAAGGGCCAGTTTATGGGACCATTAGATCCTCACCTCAATTACACCTTTTTAAGCTCCCCATCCTTCTCTCTACCCAAACAAATGAGGCCAGTTCAAGTCCAGAGACTTGAAGTCTCTCCATGAAGTCTTCCTCAACCTAGTCAACTTCAACCTAGGAATCTCTCTCTAAGCTTCCAAGTACCCACTGTGTAAAACTCAACTTTATACTTAATAATATGCACAATGTTCAATGTTGTGTTCTACTGTCATAGTTTGAACTCATCTACAGTAAAAGTACCATATCTCTTCAACTTAAGAAACCTCATTTTATAAATCTATTATTTCTCCTCAGCATTTTTCAAGAGGGTATGAAACCAGAAATGCACATGCATTAGTTGCTGAGGAAATATTTGCACAATGAAGGCACTCCCAACAGTTTATTCAGTAAAGCCAAATTTCATGCCCTAATTTATCAGTTTCTTAATGGAGATTCTTCTATCAGGTTTTCTAAATGTAGAAAACCTACATTTACCATAGCTACAGGATACTTCTCTATGCTCAACACCATACCATATGTAGTTATCACGTAAGTTCAACAAGGTAAGTGATTTTCAACTAAATGAAACCATGGAACTCGGGACAAGAACCTTCTGTATCCCTTCCAGCAGAGACCTGGCATACAGTAAGCACTAGATAAATATGTACTGATAAATACATTTTTACCTGGTAGTAAACATAATTCCCAAATGCTAAACCTAAGGTAACAAAGTTAGTAAACCAGTGTAGTGCCTTAACAATCCCTCAAAGGGGATGTTCATGAGCCTAATTCTGAAAAATTTATATTCTAGCATCCTACACTTAGCTACCAAACCCTGAGAAATGAAAATAAGCAAGCTGACAGAAACTATGGCAAATGGTGCTACTATTATTTCACAATATAGTTCCTCAATGTGACACTAAAATAAACGGTCACCGCCATGTACAATGCCGGTCAGGAGCCTTGTGCCAGCCACCGCAGCGATGGAAGAAATGAGAACTTTATCGCCAAGAAGCCAAAAATGTAGTTAAGAAGAAGTAAGCGACTAATTATGTAAGACAGATGGTGAAAGCAGTTAACTAAAACTACTAAGATGTCATGGAAGGAAGAAGTGAGGGGTAAAACTCTTACAGGAGGTTCTGGAAAAAAGTGAAGTATGTATCTGTAGCTACAAGAGATGTAAGATGAGGAAGGGTGTCGATCCAGGCAGACTAATCAAAGTCCAAGCAAGGAAGCTGAAGTTCCTGGAGCGTGTTCAGAGAGGACCAAGCAGCTCAATCCGACTGCACGCAGCCAAGGGCGCAAAAATGGACAAGATTACAACATACTAGGACACAGCAGACATTACAGCATGTTCATGTATTTACTATTTACAAGGCAACTACAAGCACTAGGTTTTCAGAAAGATTAAAAAAAGGGGGGGAGGTGGTGGGAGAGAGGCCCTCCATATGATCTCCATGAACCTGCTCTCTAAGGACACAAAGCAGCTTAAATTACAACTCAACAGTGAATTTCAGACTGGCAGTTATCTGTAAAAACTCATTTTGGGTTTCCAGGGCATCACAGATGTTTACCAGTATAAGGACTTCAAACTGAGTTAATTTGACCTCAAGAAGATACAGCACAAGGTACATCTATTCAGAATGCTGCCCACGGATGGAATGAGTAGGAGTTTTGAAGTCAGGATAGAACTCCTTGGTTATGATAGCCAACAAGTTGATTAAAATACACATTGAAATTCTGTAACTTTAAGTCTTGAAGACTTGCTGATAGACACTTCAGTTTATAAATAGCCTTCAAAATCCACATATGGGTAATAACATTATATTTACAGAAATAAATATAACCTTTCTAAAAAAGAAACAAAGAAACTAAACAAAAATGCTGTATAAAACTCAACTGCATACTTAACAAATACATGCATCGCATCGTATCAAAATATATTTAGGGCCTCAGTGAAGAATTTAAATGATCAACTATAGGGACGCCTGGGTGGCTCAGTTGGTTAAGCGGCTGCCTTCGGCTCAGGTCATGATCCCAGCATCCTGGGATCGAGTCCCACATCCGGCTCCTTGCTCGGCAGGGAGCCTGCTTCTCCCTCTGCCTCTGCCTGCCACTCTGTCTGCCTGTGCTCGCTCGCTCTCCCTCTCTCTCTGACAAATAAATTAAAAAAAAAAAAAGTTTAAAAAAAAATAAATGATCAACTATTATATGTAAAAAAAGGATTAAAGACTATGAAATGGCTTGTCCTCGTTTTTTTTATACGTGACTTAAAGTAGCTCGTAGTCCTAAAAAATATCCAAAAGATTAAAAAGAAAAAAAATCTTTTTTAGCATCAACTATGATTCAAAAAGTTTGTCAAAATAAGACGTTAAATTGTTACAAATTATTTTCACTTACAGCAGTATTTTATTCTCACAAAACTTGTTCCTTTAATAAACATTCAGATTCCTTAATGCAAGCCAGACACTGCTAGAGGGCTTTTTAAAAAGGGGAAGACAGACTTCAAGGAATTCATCATCAATTAAGGAACACTACTATCATATCCTCAAAGACTTTCACGTCTACATATAACAGAAGTATATTCTAGGTAGAAGGATGTTAACAAATGAGGCAACGGTCAATGCTGCAATGAACCAGTGAGGAAGGGCCCTGTGTTCCAATCTGCCTAGCCTAATCTCCTAAATACAGTGTCTAGCATACAAATGACAAACCTAGGTTAGGTGGCAAAAACCACACTTTGGATTAGGCTCTTAAAACTCACAAAGGTTCAACTATTAGCCCAAGGTCACAAAGACAGAAAAGGCAGTTAAGACAACTACCCAAAGTCTTCAACCTTCAAATCAGGTGTTCGCATGAACAATGAATGCTCTTCTCTAATGAAAGGACAGAGAGAGTGGCAAGCAGACTTTTTTTTTCCCCACTCCAGACCACTAGACTTTTTAAATCAAGCAGAGCTGCAAAAGTTTACCAAAAGCTTCTGTGTGCTCAAGATGAAACAGGTAGGTCTGAATAATGTACAAGTTCCTTTTTCTTCTGGCCTACCCAGTTTAAAGAAACTGTAACAATCACAACCAAAATTTGAAAGGCCTCAGAGTACTCTTAAGAGACTTATCTCAGCCTAGGAAACAACTTTTCTTGCCCATAACCTAAAATCAGTAAATTAGGGTATTAGATTTAAAGAACTGTATTGTTAAAAAATCCAGGACACTGGCCAAGTTAAATTTTACTTCAAAATCAAGAGACTGGTTCAGCATCAGTATATTTATCTATTTACTATAACAATGAGCACCTACTGTGTGTTCAAGTCACCCAGCAGACCAGGTAGCGATTACAGAGATCTGCTAGAGGTTTAGGCCTTCAAGAAATCAGTATGAACTATACAAAGGCACTAAAAGAAAACAGACAGGGACGCCTGGGTGGCTCAGTTGGTTGGGTGGCTGCCTTCGGCTCAGGTCATGATCCTAGCGTCCTGGGATATAGTCCCGCATCGAGCTCCTTGCTCGGCGGGGAGCCTGCTTCTCCCTCTGCCTCTGCCTGCCACTCTCTTTGCCTGTGCTCGCTCTCTCTCTCCCTCTTTCTCTGACAAATAAATAAATTAAAAAAAAAAAAAAAAAGAAAGAAAACAGACAAATGTAAGGCTAACATTACATGTTAAGAACTACAAGCAGGATTATATAACAATCTATAGATTCTATTTATTGTATAATATCAACTTCTTTCTTACTCTTCCACCCTTTCCAGGCACTCGATGGCACAGCAGTCAGAAATACAAGAGGCTGTGATCACAAAACCAAATAGCATCCTAAGGAATCTGTTGAGGCTAAGAAACTTTCCAAGTGGGAAGACTGGTTGCATAGTCAGCAAGACTAGGCTAACATTACTGGTTTGGAGTGGGAAGGAAAAATGGGTATTATTTTCAATTAGGCATCCGTGTGCACCTTCATGCAAAATACAGTGATAATACAAAATAATCCTTGACTTCAAGAAGCCTATAATCCAATCGAGGAAACAAAAGCAACACATCAACAAATTTAGCACTCTAATCCCAAAATGGAGCTTATTTAGATAACCAAGAAATAAAAAGGAAAGGTCATGGGGTATAAATTTTTGAGGAAGTGATATGAAGGGGCCAGTTGAAGTGAACCGAAATGGTTTAAATAAAGGAAAAATACATGTTACTGGCAGTAGAAAGAACGTGAGTGAAGAGGAAAAGCAACAAACAGGTTGCTTTTTCAACTTGAGTCTGCTGAAGTACCTCAGCAAACAGAAAAATAAAGGGGCAACTGGTGGTATCCTATTTGCTTAGAAAGATCCTCACCCACCCACTTAAAAGAAAAAAATAATAGTAATTTTCTAAAAATCCCCCTAAAACCTGTAAAGAAAACAGATCAAGATTTGGCAATATTTTCTCTTAATGGTAGAAAGTCAGTTTCATAAGAGCCACAGACCAGAACAGGTACATGTCATCAACAATAAAATGTAAAGAAATTTCTCTAAGTATGATTAACACATTTATTCAGTAGGAGGTATAGTGAAAAAATATCTACCATGCTGATGCAAAAAATAATAAAGAAAAACAGAAATTCGGCCCAAGTTCCACTACTGATTTAATAGTTTCAAAATATAAGTTGCTGTTAACTTCATATCTGCAACCTACCTCACATCAAGGTCACCCCCCATCACTGCCAATGCTGAGCAGCTCTGTGTTTTCAGTGACCTCAAAACAGCTAACATAATTTTCTAAAACTAATGATAATGTATTACACTTATTTAGCAGTTTGTAGTTTTTCACAACCATTATATCCACTGGGTCTCAAAATCACCCAGTGAGATAAAACAGTGGTTACCCATCCCTATTTCACAAATAAAATAACTGGAGACCAGGGGCACCTGGGCCTTTGGTTAAGTGTCAGGTCTTGATCCTGAGGTCCTGGGACAGAAGCCCGCATCGGGGCTCCCTGCTCTGCGGGGCAATCTACTTCTCCTTCTGATCCTCCCCCCTGTTCATGCTGGAGCTCTCTAATGAAAAAAACAAACAAACAAACAAAAAACAAAAAACTTAAAAAATACTGGAGACCAGAGAGGGTAAGTGAATAGCTCAAGGTCACACAGCTACTAACTGGCACTGTGTGAATTCCCACGCCATTGTTTGTCTCTTTGCTGGAATGATGTGCTTAAATAGGATCATAAAATCTTATCTAGGTAACATAAATACAGTAATCTTAAAAGTTAGAATGGAAAGGTAAATATTCAAATTTACTTTGCTAGGTGAAAACACTGATTTTACACTGGCTTAGCATCCCCTTAATTTTTAAAAAAAAATTATTTTAGCTTAGCAGCTTCTGGAACTCTAACTGCCAAATTCTAAAACTTTTAGAAAGGAGATGAAAAACTAAAACAAAAGGCCTGTTCACTGACACAAACTAAACAATAACCGTGAGCTCAGCAGACTTACAAACCCCTCAAACTCTCTAAAAACTGGGAATCCAATAGAAATGATGATAACATTAATTATATTCTATATTAATTTCATGGCAATTCTTAAATCCTTATGGATATTGGCACATTCATAGAAAAGCAGATGTAGACAAAGCCCACAAACTCCAACCATGTTAATATGGTCTCTTAAGCATAAAATAAATGAAATAAAAACTCTCCAAACAATCTCACAATGATGTGTAAAAACCACACTAATTCATTAATGTTTCTGGGCCTGAAAATGGAGCAGGGCTGTTTCAAAAGAAATTTACTTTAAAATTTACTTCAAAATTCACACTTAGTATTGATCTCTTCGCATAATGAAAATAAACCTTAATAAAACTATCTGCAACTGACTGTCTCTAACCTGATGCTATTCCTCAACCTTAACCGTCCCCCACCCCCCCACCCCCGAGTAAATGCGACACACAAACACACCACACACAGGCCTCCTATATAGGCCTCTTGCCTTTTTCCCCAACAACTAGGACCTTTGTTCCAAGCGTCCGTTTTTTGCCCCACTCAATAGCTCTTTCAACTTTCTACCCTGTATTTTTTGTTTTGTTTTGCTTTTAGAGAGGAGATCCTCAGCCTCAACTTTCTGGGTCTTTAAAAAATGAAATGCCAGAAATATCTACAGAGAGACTGGAGAGGAATAGAAAGTTGAACACAGCACTAACGGGCCTACAAAACGGAGTAAAGCCCGGGGATCGGGTGATCTGGCAGCCCAGGCAAGATCCGGGAAAGGCCGACTAGGAAAGGAAGACAGCAGGGGAGCAGTTAGACGTCCACTCAGAACACATTCACTGCACTAAGAAACATACCTCTGAACCCCTTACACACGAACGTTTACTCACTGACACAGTCCCTCCTTCAATTAACTAACGAAGCAATTAAACTCTACCCACCGCCAGACAAGACGCTTAAGCTAAACGTCTCCAAAGTAAAACGGCGTTATCAAAGACAAACGAACGTGTCTTAAGGGTTTAGGAGCAGCCCCTTCCGTTCCTCCTTACCACACAAGGTCCCCCCAGCAGTTCAAATAAGTTATTTCCTCCCGATTTGCATGTGTTTTTAAATCTTTATTAATTCTTTTCCCTGTAGCAAATTAAGGATTCCTGTTACTCTAAGGAAGGAAGCGCCACGAAGGACAAGATTTGGGATTTTTCCAGCCTTCGTTATTTGAACTCCCCTTAACTTGTTTCTTAACTAGAAACGCACTCACCATGGAGGAGGATGGAGGAGAGGGTGAACTGAATGGACAAACGATATAATAGGTTTTATGTAATCCACATATAAATAAATTAATCGCCTGACTCGCTTTGAATGCTAATACGATTGGAGTGACAACTGGTCCACCTCCCTCCCAAGTCCTGGACCCCCACCCCCGATTTCCACTCTGATCTATTCAGAAGCATGCTCTGCTCCTCAGTCAAGTTTCTCGGCCTCTTTTCCAGCCTCCCTGCACGCCCGTCTCTTCGTCATCCTCACTCAATCTCAACTTCCCACGGCTAAAGAAACTGCCCAGCGCAGACCCCTGTCTCCGGCCTCGCCCGCCCACAACCCTCCCCCCTTGGCAGGAAACCCCTTACTGCGGTCTAAAGTCACTCCGGCCTCTCCCTCCTCTGACCCTCGCTTCCCACAACTGTTGTCACTCGAGCTGCTCCCTAGTTTCCATTTCCGGGCCGTCCCCGGCCCTGGAGCCTCCCCTCTCCCGGTTTCCGGGCCCCCCGTCCCATTTCCGGGGAACCCTTGCCGTCTTCACACCCCCCACCTGCACTTCCGGCCCCCCACTTTCTCGCTTCCTAGACGCCCTCCAAGCTCCAAAGCCCACTTCCGGCCCCCCCGGTCCCCCCCGGGCTCCCCAAGACCCGCACGCCTTACCCCGGTTCCGTGAAGGGCCCTCCTCATCGCGGAGGGCCAGAGGGGGGACCCAGCGAACCCCCCCGCTCCCGCCCGGCCCCGGTCTCCCTCGAGCGCCTCGCCCGTCAACCCCCGGCCCGGTCCTTCCGCGGCCCCGCCGCTGCCGCCGGGAGCAGGCCGAGCGGGGGCCGAATCAGGGCGATGACACAACCGGGCTTCCTGGGACTTTCTGTTCCAGCTCCTCCCCCCCCCCCTTGCTGTCCCCCCCAACCCCTCAGCACAACCCCCTCCCCCAAGCCTGGCCCGGCCGCTCGGAACTGAGCCCCAATTACCTAGTTGGGCCCCAAAGTCTCCGGTCCGGACTCGGTGGCGCGGCAGTAACTTCCACTCGCTCCCCCCACCCCCCCCCCGGCGGCGGCGGCGGCGGCGGCTCCTCGGGTCCCTTCAATTATCAGCTGAGCCGCAGCACCGCGGCCGGCGTGCGCCTCCGCCCGCGCCGCCTCCCTCCCCGCCCGTTCCAACACCCTCCGGGAACTATTTTGCCCGCCGGCTTAGGCTGACAAGCTCGTCCACGGGACAGGCCCCGCTGCCTACTCGCGGCCCATCACATCTCCCCTCCCTTCCCCACCGCCCGGAGCGACTCTCCCAGCGGCCTGAGATCTCCTCCCGATCCCTTCGAGGGACCAGGAAGGGGAATGTGGGGCTGTGCTTGGTATCCCTCCGCCGGGGTCACCCCCTCCCCTCCATGGTAGCAGGAACTAATTCCCTTTCGGGTCACCAGGGACCTGAGGTTTGAAATTTCACGGACCAGAGTTCCCTCTGACTCTTGGGAGAGAGGTCGACCACCCCAAGGCAGAAACCCCCTGCTAGCTCAAAAGCGGGGTTCGATTTAAACTAGGGCTTTGGCCCCATGACCCTAATCAAGCCCCGCCCCTTCCTGGTTGTCTTAGCGACGGCAGTGGCGTCCCAAGATGGCGTCGTGGCTGCCGGAGACTCTGTTCGAAATTGTAGGACAAGGCCCAGCGCCCAGCAAAGACTATTACCAGTTATTGGTCACCCGGTCCCAGGCAAGTGCGAGGCGCGGTTTACCCTCTCTAACACCCTGCCGCCCGGGTGGAGCGCGGAACGCGAGCCGCGCTAGGCCGAGAGCGACTGTGGCCCGCCGGAAGCGTCCGGTCCCAGCTCCGAGCCGGGAAGATTTCCCTTGTCACCTGGGCCTCCTCGGCCGGGTCCTCGGTGGTCCGCGTGTCTTTTCCCAACCCCAGCCCGGCTCGTCCCTGGCGAGCTTTCTTTGCCTTCCCACATCGCCGCCCTCTCCCTTCTTGCCACCCGGGGCTCCTACCCGCAGAGTTCCCTCCGCGCGAAGAGAAAAACAGGCGTCCCTGGCTGGCGTGCAACCTCACCTCAGCGTGGGAAGGAGAGAAAGAAAGACTCAGCCAAGTGTCCCAAGGAGGAGCCGGCAGGGGAGGGGAGAAAGGGAAGATCTCTTTTCCAGGGTAGGAGCTGGGGGATTTTTAAAATCTCATTGTGGTCTTTCCGGTACCACGACCACATCAAAACTTCTTTCTCTCTAGTAGGAATTGATCGTTGAGAGCTTTCCCCTTACCTTTTTGGAGCCCCTTCTATCCCATTGAAAGTGTGCGGGGGGTGGTACAAAAATGTTTCAGCTGCTCTGCGCGTCAGCCCCACCCATAATGACATCTGCTCCACAACAATAAGACCGAGGATTATGTTATCGCTGGAGTAAAGTAACCATCAGCCTATTTTTATGACTACTTTAAGCTATTTAAGGTGGGCTTTTTGGTTGATTTATTGTGCTCATAAAATGATCAGGTTGAACTGGGCTTCCACTCGGAACACATTTTCTGATTCCTGGCTGAGCTTAAGCCTGTCTCTGAGATAAAGCACCTTGTACTTTAACAGATGGTATTTCTATAAAATGAAATTTAGAATTTTGTATTTATTTGTTTTGGTGTAGCTATTGAATATGGCATCAGTTTTCCCGTGAGCCCTTAAGTAGGCAAAGAATGCTTTTTTAATAGCTTCAAAAGCATGTTTTAAAATTAATATATGTATTTTTAAACCCGATATTTATAAATATTGCAAGTATATCAATAATAAAAACGTGATAACCTGTCAAACTTAGATATTTAATTGAACATTTTGGCAAGGGGATTTTTACACATTTAATTGGAATTTCTTAAACGCTGAATTTCATTTTTTGTACATTTTTAGAATTATTTTCCATTCGTCTTAAGATGTGTGATCCTACAGTTTTTCACTTTCTAACATTAATGATTGAAAGCAATAACACCTTGCCATATTCATACTTTGTTTTCTATTTCCATCTACCTCACCTAAGTTAAAATGTTCTAATGTTTACAGTTTTTTCCATAATTTGTTTCTTAAATTTTTTTGAGGATTTCTTTTTCTTGAAAGTCCGTTATTACAAGTGTACTGTCATGTGTACTATCATGTCCTAAGCCTCAACGAATGAATACTTGTTTACCTTTTTATTTTAGTAAATTAACCGTAAGAGTGCTCCTGGCCATTAGTTTTCCCCAAGAATGCTTCTGTTGTTGATGTTCAGACTTTGCTCTGTAGTCTAACTTGGGCACACGCCTTCTTCTAACCACTGTGTTTTATGAAAGGCCCCTCCCCCACCCAAGTATTCTTATAGCTTTCTCTCCTTTTTTTTTCTTTCTTTTTCTTTCTTTCTTTCTTTCTCTCTTTCTCAGATCAAAAACTGACTTTCATTTGAGGCCCTATTCTTCATGTCAATTGCTTCTATATAAAATCCTTTTCAAGCTGATTCATTTTCTTTTTTAAGCAGACAGAATGTATCCACTACAGTTCAACCAGTGCAAGTTCATCTCAAATCTGATTAATTCACTCTCTTTTTAAAGTAAAATTGGTTGTAAAAAATAGTAATCCAAAAAAACAGCCTTTTCAGTCAACTGTCTTGAGAATATGCTATTTTCTGACCACAAGAACAATTTTTCTAAGGCTCAGCACAGGAAACCAAACATCCACTAAGAGGTGGTCTGACATAAATAAGTACTAAAACACTAGAATTAAAATGAGTTTTATAAGATAGACTTTTTCTGAAGTGACTTTCTAAAATTTTTCCTCTCTTTCTTCCTTTATTTCCAAAAATGTTGTATACTATTTGAAATAGGCCCCAGATTTAGATGGATCTTTCTGTCTCTCTGATTCTCTTTTTTATTCTTTTTCACTGCTTTTATTTTTATTGGCTTTAAATTGAAATAACTGCACATTTCACATGGATATGAAGGCAGATATCTCTCATTAGGGTCATACCACTGTTGGTATAGTCCAGAATATAGATGTTATGCATAAATTTTTTTTTGCCTTCTTACATATACAGTAACAGTAAATACATATTTTTATGCTTATAGAGGCATTCCCAATTAACAACTCGATACCATGATTTTTTGTTTTTTCCCTAGAAAGGCACTTACAGAATATAATTTGTGGTCAATGTAGTTTCTCACATTTGATCTTTATAATGATCTGAAGGCTTAGAAAAATCACTGCACTGCTTTCTATCTAAGATTTATGCAATTATTTTCACTCTAGTTTTAGCAGTATATATATTTTCTTATACTGGACTCTAATTCTTTGAAAACTGCTAGATTCATAGTAAGTGAGAACTGGAAAGAACCTTGACTATTATTTAGGCAAAGGATACTGCACACTTTGCTTCTAAGAAAATCTTAAGTTGTGTTCCTGAATGAAGATCCTTTCCTTAATTTAATCAGCAAGTTGGCATTTACCATGGAGATGCAAAATACAAGAGTTCTGGCTTCAAAGAATTCATCTTTCATTCCACAAATCTGTATTAAGCACCTTTTATGGCCAGGTACTGTTCTGGATGCTGGGAAAACATCAGTAAACCAAACAAAATCCCTCCTCTTGTGGAGCATGTCATCTAGGTGAGAGAATAAAGTTAGTGATTTGATTTATATAAACACTGAAAATGGCTTTTCAAGAACAAAGGAAGTTCATAGCCAAGTTAATGGATAGCACAGATGATTTAAAATCTTGAGTCCAGAGGAAAAAAAAATCACTTTAGAGTGGGCTCGGGAGGGTACAATGACCAGTCTTTTACTCTTGAAACTGTCTTCTTCGTTCTCTTGAAGTGGAAGTATTGCTTAAGATGGCACCCCTGGTGACTTAAGTTTAATGTGACAAATAATGGAAAACTGCTAGAAACAGTAACTGTATAATGAGAATTGACAGATAGTGCCCTCTTGGACCTGTGTTAGGCAGTCATCCCAACATGTGATAGTCGATCCAGCGAATGAAAGGAAGAAGAATGAGTAATAGATTACCTTAATTTACCTATTTTAGGGGCGCCTGGGTGGCTCAGTGGGTTAAGCCTCTGCCTTCGGCTCGGGTCATGATCTCAGGGTCCTGGGATCGAGCCCCGCATCGGGCTCTCTGCTCAGCAGGGAGCCTGCTTCCCCTCCTCTCTCTGCCTGCCTCTCTGCCTACTTGTGATCTCTCTCTCTCTGTGTCAAATAAATAAATAAAATATTTTTTTTTAATTTACCTATTTTACTTAAGCCTACTAAAACCTCCAAAAAGATACCTAAAGCTAATGTCATCTGGAAAGAAAAAGAAAGAAGAAAGAAAAGAAATTCCAAAAGCTCACTCCTCAAAAATAATAAATATTTTTGACCTGCTTTAGAGTTGTAGCTCTGACAGAAAACATGTGAGGTCGCATGGCAGCCTGTGACAGGAAACTGTCCTCTCCAAAGACTTCTGAAAAAGGAATTAAAACTAGACTTAGTGGCTGATGTTTAGGCTTTGCAACAAAGAAGCCAGCCGATACTGTTTCAAACTGCACAGCAATTTTAAAGATTTAAGATTCAAGCACAGCCTAATAAAAATGTTAATATATGCACCCTTTGACCCTGCAAGTCCATTTCTAGGATTTCATACGCAAAAATGCTTTCACCTATGTACTAGGATATGTGAGCAAGAAGTTCACCAGAGTGAAATAATTGTAAAAATATACTTCCATTAGTGGAAATTTTGTTAGACTGAATCATTCATACCAACAAATACTATACAACCTTTTAAAGACAATGTGATGGATCTCTTTAGTAGAACAGATCTTAAGCAAGAAAAGTAAGTTTCTGGGTTAAACATTACCGTGATGATCCTGTTTGAAAAAAACAACCACCACAAAAGTTGTATTTTGTTTTGAATAAATGTTAATGAAATTTAAATAAATGTCAGAGGAAAGAGTTGAAGCTCTTCACTCTGAGGGTTGGAATTTTGGATTGCTTTCACTTTCTGCATTTTATATATATATATATACATATATATATGTATATATATAAGATTATATTTATTTATTTTACAGAGATCACAGGTAGGCAAAGAGGCAGGCAGAGAGAGAGGAAGGGAAGCAGACTCCCTGCTGAGCAGAGGGGGGGGGGGGCTTGATCGCAGGACCCTGGGATCATGACCTGAGCTGAAGGCAGAGGCTACCCACTGAGCCACCCAGGTGCCCCTGCATTATATATTTTTGAAAGCTCCAAGTTTTTCTGCAGTGAACATTTTGTTGTTGTTGTTGTTGAGCAAATGGCTTTTTATTCATTTACTTTTTTTTTAATTTTTATTTTTTATAAACATATTTTTATGAACATTTATTTTTATAATCGAGAAAAGCAATAAAAATTGAAAATGAAAATGTGAGCAGATAGCACTTATTCTAAGAAGTTGGCCTGCTCTGTACTTGGACTTGCATCTGTTGCACCAGTATCACCTCTGAGCCACCTCCCACATTACAGGATGGGCAGCATTAATAACTGTCACCAGAGACCAATGACCGGGGGGAGGGAGTGGTTCTAATTCAACAGATTCAGAGAGTGCAAATGGATTGATGGTTACTTATGGAATTTTAATATCTAGAAATTCCTGATTTTATGGGGTCTTTTGCTTTTTAGTTTTTTAATGTAGGTAATACTTACTTTTGAGAAAGTAAAAGATTGTCTTCTATTGTTTTGTTGGGAGTGAGATAGTACTAAGGAGCCATTAAGGAACAGAACTTCTCAAGTGAATTAAAATTATATTAACTAGGCACCAGGTTGCACATTTTAGAAGGCAGATGGGGTGCAGTCAAATTGAGATCATGATGGTATTTCCCCAGGGGACCCAGGAACCCCTAAATCATGCTCTACTCTAGCCCCACTCCCCACATAAGGTCCACAAGAGTCACTGGCATAGGGAAGATAAAGCAAAGGAGAGTAAAACATACATTCCTTTTTTGTTTCTGGTTACTCTTCCCTTGTCCCTAAGGGACTGTCTCCCACTAATGGACTGAATGTTTCTGCAATCTGTTTCGCCCATTGTGCCCAATGGTCACCATCCACAACCAAAATGTTTCTGCACAGAATGTCCAGAATTCAATGGAATGCTTGCATTCGCTTATTTTCCTCTTCCCTGTTATTTACGATTGACTTCTCCTCCTCATTTGGGGGGCTGGCTCTTTGTCTCCGAAAGTCCCTCATTTTTCCCTCTGCTGTTAAATATAAGCTTTTCCCTTCTTCGCTCTTAGAACTTTCAGCTTCAGCCCAGCCCTCCCCGAGGCCCTCCTCAGGAGTGTTTTGCTTTTCCCTTCACCCTTCCCTGCCCTACAGGTTCCGCAGGTGTTCCTGCCTACTGCATTATCCTTCTATTCCTCAGATCTGACACACTTCAGAAAAACGATTCCTAACCTGTGCTACTCCGGGATGCACCCAATTCCAGCTGTGAAATTGCTTTTGATCAGAAATTTAAATTCCCTTTAATTTTTCAAAGTGACATGTGGCACTTGCCAGGAGAGAGGAATAAAAATACAAATAAGGGGTTAAATTCTAGAAAATGACAACATTCAGTGCTCCACCATATTATAACCCAGTTGTCAAGTGGCTCCTAAACCCTCATTTCAAAATTCCATGACAGCTTGACAGAGCTCCAGTATCATCTTTTCTCAGGTAAATGGTTCATTCAGCATCTGCGAGCACCTCCTCAATCTGGGCAGTTAATTTGGTCTCACCCTGCATTGACACATATTTGTCTCCTAATTATATGGGGCAGTAGAGCACTGAATTGGGAGTCACTGAATCATGGATTCTTTTGTTCCTCCTGCTAGTCTGCAAGCTCTTGACCTGGGGCAAGGCACTTAATTTGTCTGGGCCCCAATTGTCTCATCAACATTATAAGGTTACTACTCTAAGAGATCACAAAGGTTTAGTCCATTTCTAAAGTGCTATTTTGCATGAAAGTAGTGTTTCACCCTGGAAAAAGTAATGGATTTTTTTTTTTTAAGAAAAATTAGATTTGCTTTGGAGATTCTGTATTAGTAGCTATGTGACCTATATAAGTCTTTACCTGCCTGAGGTTCCATTTCTTCATCCATAAAATGAACAATGAAAAAATCAACTCTTGGCTATTTCCCTGATATGGGAAGAACAGATACATATAAAAAGCACTCCAGGCCAGGGTTTCTCAAAGAGAGCTTGTATCATCAAATGAGATTGGAAAATCCTGGGTTAAACACAATCTATTTTTTTCTCTTCTCCCGCAGCCTTTAAAATCCTGCTGTCCACCATGAATCTCCCAAGAGGAGACTGTACCATGGAGCTTTTCCTGTAGGCTGGTGACTGTGGGACCTTTTTTTCTCTCTGAGCATCTCCAGAGCTAAGGTTCTGGGGAATGCTAACTGGAAAATACCCAGCAGTGTGCATGGTACAAGAGCAGCAAATACTGAAGAAATGTTTAAATATTTACATGGTCTTCTTCCAATGCCAAATCAGCCATATTTCACCTTTTTTTTTTTTTTAAGATTTTATTTATTATGTTTTTTGAGAGAGAGAAAGCATGAGTAGGGGGAGGGGAAGAGGGAAGAAGCAGGCTCCCCACTGAGCAAGGACCTGCCCCCCCCCCATTCCGGAATCATGATCTGAGCCCAAGGCAGATGCTTAGCTGACTGAACCACCCAGACACCCCTAAATTTCACCTTTTTGTGAAAATGATTATAGGTACTCTTGAATCCTATTTTGTTTTTATTTTTTTATTTTTACACTTAGCTTGTATTTCTACAAAAATACCTGTTGGTGTTTTGATTGGGATTGCAATGAATATATATTTTTGGTGAATTGACATCTCTACAGTATCAAGTTTCCAATCCACAAATATAGTATATCCATCTTTAAAAACATTTTTTTAGGTATTCCTTAATTTTGGTTATGGATTTCTTAAAGTGTAGAAATCTTATATATATTGTTAGATTTCTAGGTGTTTGACTATTTTAAGTTATATTGCTTCTCAATATTGTATTTTCTAATTGTAGCTACTAATAGAAACAATTGATTTTTTTTATTTATTTGAGAGAGAGACAGTGAGAGAGAGCATGAGCAAGGAAAAGGTGAAAGAGAGAAGCAGACTCCCCGTGGAGCTGAGAGCCCAATGCGGGACTCGATTCCGGAACTCTGGGATCGTGACCCAAGCCGATGGCAGCTGCTTAACCAACTGGGCCACCCAGGTGCCTAAAAAACAATTGATTTTTGCTTCTAGTAAATATCCTTTTATCTGGCGATCCTACCAAGTCACTTACTAATTTTAGTGATTCATATTTTTTCAGGTTTTATGACAAATTCATGACCTCTGTGCATAGTGATATATTTCTTCCTTTCAAATCCTCTTGTCTTATTTGTCCTTGCTCTATGACATTGGCTAAGACTTCCACTAAAATGTTGAAGAAAGATGATGACACCAGGCATTCTTGTCTTGTTCCTAGGTTTATGGGGTTGTGATGTGTGCTGTAGGTTTTTCCAAATCAGGTTTAAGGTGTTTCCTTTTATTTCAGGTTTGCCAAAAGTTTCTATTCTGAATGGATAATGAATTTTATTTTTTAAAAAAATTTAAAAGAACCCACTAAGGTCTTTCAGCTATATTCTAAAGTTCAAGGTTGTTGTTTTTCTCTAAATTATTATTGAGGTTATTATAAACTGAGTGCTTCCTGGCTCCAGGGTATTAAAGAATACCCGTTATTTTCTCATGCTGTCCCTGTGAATTTGGCCCCAATGACTAGAATCACTTCCTGTCATATCCCCACATCCAAATTCTCCCCCTCCTTTGAGTCTCATCTAAAATGTCTGCTTAAGGGGCACTTGGGTGGCTCAGTCAGTTAAGCATCCGACTCTTGATTTCCTTTCAGGTCATGATCTCAGGTTGTGAGATCTATCCCCGTGTCCAGCTCTGCACTGGGCAAAGAACCTGCTTAAGATTATCTCTCTCCAGGGGCGCCTGGGTGGCTCAGTGGGTTAAAGCCTCTGACTTCGGCTCAGGTCACTATCTCAGGGTCCTGGGATCAAGCCCCACATCGGGTTCCCTGCTCGGCAGGGAGCCTGCTTCCCCTTCTTTCTCTGCCCCTCTCTGCCTACTTGTGATATCTCTGTCAAATAAATAAATCAATAATCTTAAAAAAAAAAAAAGATTATCTCTCTCCATGGTACCTGGGTGGCTCAGTTGTTAAGTGTGTACCTTCAGCTCAGGTCATGATCTCAGGATCCTGGGATTCGGCCTCATGTCAGGCTCACTGCTCAGCGGGAGTCTGCTTCTCTGACCCTCCCCTCTCTCATGCTCTCTCTCTCCATCTTCCTCTACCCTTCCTTCCCCTATCTCTCTAATAAAAATAAATAAATAAATGCCCACTTAACATTTGAAATCAGTGGGGAAATGAAGAACCATTGAGTAATTATTGTAACAACTGGCTATCAAAAAGCCACAAAAATAGAAAAAATTAACTAAATCCCTATCTCATACTGTCCATTAAAAATATTTTATATGGATTGAAGAAGTACATGTTATGCACACAAACATACACTAGGAAAGTACCATAAGAAAATAAAGGAGAATATTATTTGAGTCTGGAAGTAGTCTTCACAAAACTCGAATCTGGGAGCCATAAAAGAAAAGAATGGCAGATCAAGTACATTTAAAATAAAGTTTTGGGATGCCTTGGTGGCTCAGTTGGTTAAGCAACTGCCTTCAGCTCTGGTCCTGGGACTGAGTCCCATGGGGTTCCTTGCTCAGCAGAGAAACTGCTTCTCCCTCTGCTTGTTGTTCCCCCTGCTTGTGAGCTCTCTCTCTCACACAAATAAAATCTTAAAAATAAATAAATATAAATAAAATGAAATACAGTTTTGTGGGTGCCAGGTTGGCTTACTCGAGCATGTGACTCTTGATCTCGCAATTGTAAATTTGAGACCCCATGTTGGGTGTAGAGATTACTTAAGTATAAAATCTTTTTTTTAATAAAAAATAAAGTTTTTTTTCATGAATAATACTTAAAATTAATAAATTTCCTGGGAGAAAATGATGGCTACAGATTTTGTAGGCAAAGGGTTAACATACTCAGTACCTAAGGATTATTATTTTTACAAATTTGACAAAATTTAACTCTCATTTATGACAAAAACTCTCAACAAGGCAATATAGAAGAAACATACCTCAGCATAATAAAGTCACATACTGAGCACCTGGGTGGCTCAGTGGGTTAAAGCCTCTGCCTTCGGCTTGGGTCATGATCTCAGGGTCCTGGGATCGAGCCCCACATCGGGCTCTCTGCTCGGCAGGGAGCCTGCTTCCCTTCCTCCCTCTCTGCCTGCCTCTCTGCCTGCCTCTCTGCCTACTTCAAATAAATGAATGAAATCTTTAAAAATAAATAAACTAATTAAATAAAGTCATATACTGTATGTATGACAAGCCTGCAACTAACATCATAATCAGTGGTGATAACTGAAAGTTTTTCTTCTAAAATCACAAATGAGACAAGGATGCCCACTCACTAGTTTTATTCAACATAGTATTGGAAATCCTAGCCAGAGCAATTAAGCAAGAAAGAGGAATAAAAAGTATCCAAATTGTAAAAGAACAAGTGAAACTATCACTATTTGCAGATGACATATTCTAGAAAACTAAAAATTCCATCAGAAAACTATTAGAACTAGTAAACAAATTAAGGAAGGTTATAGGATACAAAATCAATACACGAAAACCCATTGCATTCCTGTACACTGATAATGAACAAATAGAAAAAGAATTTAAGAAAATAATTCCATTTGTAATTATATCAAAAAGATTTAAAATACCGAGAAATAAAGTTAACCAAGGAGGTGAAAGACCTGTATATTGAAAACTACAAGACATTAGTGAAAGAATTTAAAGGGGCTCAATCATTAAGCATCTGCCTTCAGTTCAGGTCATGACCCCAGGTACCTGGGATTAAGCCCCACCTCCGGCTTCAGGCTCCCTGCTTGGCAGAAAGCCTGCTTCTCCCTCTCCCACTCCCCCTGCTTATGTTCCCTCTCTCACTGTCTCTCGCTCTCTTTCTGTCAAATAAATTCTTAAAAAAAAAAAAAAAAAAAAAGAATTTGAAGAAGACACAAATAAATGGAAAGATATTCCATATTCATGGATTGGAAGAATTAATACTGTTAAAATATACATATTACCCAAAGCAAGCTACAGATTCAGTGCAATTCCTATCAAAATTGTACAAGCATTTTTCACAGAAATAGAACAAACAGTCCTAAAATTTTTATGAATTCATAAAAGACCCTGAATGGCCAAACCAGTCATGAGAAAACAAAGCTGGAAGTGTCACGCTCCCTGATTTTGAAGTGTATTGCAAAGCTTTAGTAATTAACTAGTGTGCTGTTGGCACAAAAATAAACACATAGATCAATGGGACAAAATAGAGAGCCCAGAAATAAACCCACATATGTATGGTCATTTAATTTAAGACAAAGGAACCAAGAATATACACTGGGGAAAGGACAGTTTCTTCAGTAAATGATATTAGGAAAATTAGTCGCATGAAGAAGAATAAAAATGGACCACTATCTTACACCATATGCAAACTCAAAATGGCCTAAAGATAAATGTTAAGACCTGAAATCATAAAAATCCTGGGAGAAAACAGGCAGTAAGCTTCCTGACGGAAGTCTTCGTGATGATTTTTTTCAATTTGACACCCAAAGCAAAACCAACAATAGCAAAAATGTAAACAAGTGGGACCACATCAAACTTAAAAGCTTCAGCATAGCAAAAGAAGCCATCAACAAAATGAAGAGAAATGTACTGAACAAGAGAAGACATTTATGAATGATATATCTGATAAGAGACTAATATCCACAATATATAAAGAACTCATACAACTCAATAGCAAAAACCAAAAACAAATCCCATTTTTCAATGGGCAAAATATATAAATAGACATTTTTCCAAGGAAGACATACCAGTGGCCAAGAGATACAGAAAGATGCTCTACATTTAATCATCAGAGAAATGCAAATCAAAACAACAATGAAATATGACCTCACCTGTCTGAATGGTTAGTTTCAAAATAACAAGTGTTGGTGAGGATGTGCAGAAAAGAAGCCCTTCATGTGCTGTTGGTGGGAAGCAGTATAGAGATTCTTCAAAAAATTAAAAATAAGGGCGCCTGGGTGGCTCAGTGTTAGGTTAAAGCCTCTGCCTTCAGCTCAGGTCATGATCCCAGGATCTTGGGATCGAGCCCCGCCTCAGGCTCTCTGCTCCGAGGAGGGCCTGCTTCCTCTTCTCTCTTTGCCTGCCTCTCTGCCTACTTGTGATCTCTGTCAAATAAATAAATAAAATCTTTTTAAAAAATTAAAAATAAAACTACCATATGATCCAGCAATTCGACTTCAGGGTATTTATCCAAGGAAAGCAAAAATACTAATTTAAAAGATTTATGCACCCTCATGTTCATTGCAGCATTATTTATGGTAGCCAAGATATGAAAACAACTTAAGTGTCCACCATCAGATGAATGGACAAAGATGTGGTAGTACAGGGGTTCCTGGGTGACTCAGTCGTTAAGCATGTGCCCTTGGCTCAGGTCATGATCCCAGAGCCCTGGGATCAAGCCCCATATCAAGCTCCCTGCTCAGGGGGAAGCTTGCTTCCTCCTCTCCCACTCCCCCTGGTTGTAATCCCTCTCTCGATGTGTCTGTCTCTGTCAATAAATAAATAAAATCTTAAAAAAAAAAAGAGGTGTAGTACACACACACACACACACACAAAATATTATTCAGCCATAAAAAAAGAATGAAATCTTGCTATTTGCAACAACATAGATGGACCTAGAGGGTATTATGCTAAATGAAATAAGGCAGACAAAGACAAATACCTTATGATCTCCCTTGCATGTGAAATTTAATATATGTGTATATACATATATATGTATGTGTGTGTCTCATGCGTGCATGCACGAATTTATATATGAAACTCATATATAGAGAGAACAGATTGGTAGTTGTCAGAACCAGTGGGTTGGGATTGGGAGAAATGGGTGATTTTTTTTTTTTTTTTTTTTAGTTTAAATAAATTGATTTTTTTTTTAAATAAGTAACTATGCTGGTATTCTAAGAGCTATCTAATATTTAGAATTTCTAGGGGCTCTGGGTGGCTCAGTCGGTTGGGCATCTGCCTTCAGCTCAGGTCATGATCTCTCAGGGTTCTGAGATTGAGTTCTGTGTCAGGCACCCTGCTCAGCAGGAAGTCTTCTTTTCCCTCTGCCCCTCTCACCTGCTCGTGTTCCCTCTCTCAAAAGTAAATAAATAAAATCTTTAAAAAGAATAAATCTTTACTGTGGGTTTAAAAAGAATAAAACTTTACTATGTATTAGCATTGAAATAGATATGATTACTTTAGTAAAAAATCAGTTTGTTGTTTGTTTTTTTACCAAAGGTCTCAATGAACAATTATTCACCTAAGAAGCATCTTAAAATCCAGTCAGTCAAATAGAATTTTTTCGATCCCTCTAAAGCCACCTTTTAATAACAAACCTAATTATTATAATAATAGTAAGCATTATTGAGTGCTTATAACAGGTGAGGCATTTAATCCTTGTAACAAGCTTATAAAATAGGTACAATTGTTATATAGATGAGAAACTGGGATTTAGGGAGTTTAAATAAATTGCCTGGAATCTGTACATTATGGCCAAGAAGAGAATAACCTTTGGCCAGCCTTACTTACTCTCTCTGGGATTTTTCCAAATGCTATAGCTACATCTCCATTTCTGTTTAAAAAAAAAAAAATGGAAAAAAATTTTCAATGAAAACAACGAATGACTCAGAATGATTCAGAGATTAATATGCAACAAATTGCTCTTGAAGTACTCCTCCCCTTCAAGTTTCCACCTTAAAAAAAAAATCACATCCTTGACCCTGCGTCCCTTTGTGTCTATCATCTTTTAATCTTTTCCTTCACAAAGTATTCACTGCTTCCATGACCCTTTTTCTCTTTCCTTCCTTAAGACAACTCCTACCTTTCTCTTACTCCTGGTATGTTACGCAGTAACTCTATAATGGCCAAAACTAAAGAATACCTTATGACAGCATACTTGACATTTCATGCTGTTGATCAGCCTTTTCTTGAAATGCTTCCCTTCTTTATAGCCCCTGGATTCTTATTTCCAGGTTCTTTTGGGTTATGGCAACTCAAGTGCTGCTTGCCCTTATGCCCACATTAATGTTGATATTTCTCAGCCTTAGTTTTTTTCAATCTATTTTTTGTTAAAAAAAAGGGGGAGGAGGGGAAAGTCATTAGGGTGGGCCCTAATCCAGTATGGTGTCCTTATAAGAAGAGATTAAGACACAGACTTGCACAGACAGAAGACAATGTAAAGACACAGGGAGAAGATAGCCGTTTACAAGCCATGGTGAAAGGATTCGGAAGAAGCCAACATACCAACACCTTGACTTCTATCTTACAGAACTATGAGGAAAGAAATTCACATTTAAGCCATCCAGTCTGTAGTACTGTGTAAGGACAACTCTAGTAGAATAATACATTTCTAAAGTTAAAGGATGACCTGAATTAAAGCTTAAAAAAAAAAATTTGGACAGATACATGAATACTCATGAAAAGCCTTGTCAGACTCATCCCTTATGACCTTGAAAGGGGAATTTGGAAGACTTGATGCAGTCTATTTTGATTTTAACATGTTTAAAATTATATTCTATGGAAAACACCCATGTATTAAGGTATCAGATTACAGCCATCGTATAAAGGCTCACTGGACAGAGGACCAAACTCAAAGCATGGTTATGAAAATACATGCTAACTTGGAGAATGGAGGGTTGAGGACAAAGTAGCCAGTAAGCTAGGGGGAAAAAAAAAGAAATATAGCCATAAATTTGTCCTAAAACTCATTTGCTAAAATGATGTCTGTTTTAGAGGACAGGTTCGGCATTATTAATGTGGATTCCTTACTATTGTGGACAAATGGTACAAGATTCACAGAATTTTGGTTAAGAGTGTCAAGTACTTGGGATAGAGCAAGAACTACTAAGAGGGAATCCTTGCTCTGTAATCTTCAGTCTGGCTGATAGATATTTTAGGAGTGGTTATCAAGCAATGAAATAAGAAAGTAGCCCTGTAAGGAGTAGGGGCACCATATGGGAGGCAGGAATAAAAGTACAGACATCAGGAACCATAAAGTTGTCTTCCAGTTATGCCTACCACTAGCCAATCACTGGGCCCCATTTTTGTCTCTAGATTCTAGACTGAAGAATGTAGAGTTCAGGGGCAACTGGGTGGCTCAGTCGTTAAGCGTCTGCCTTCAACTCAGGTCATGATCCCAGAGTGTTGGGACCGAGTCCCACATCAGACTCCTTGCTCAGTGGGGAGCCTGTTTCTCGCTCTCCCTTTGCCTGCAGCTCCCCCTGCTTGTGCTCTCTCTCTCTGTCTCTCTGTCAAATAAATAAAATCTTTAACAAAATAAAAAGAATGTAAGAGTTCAGTAGTAAAGAGAAAAATAATTAGAAAATAAGATCTTTGAGTATAGGTTGAAATAATTTCAATTATTTAACTACATAAGAGAGGCCTGGGTTATTTAATACATTTTTTTAAAGAATGATTTCATCATTGATAATCAGCTAGTCACCATTTACACAGCAGGGGTCAACACAAGAGGAAACGAGTGCCCACTGCCATGTGTGGGATTCAGGTTAAACACAGGGAAGAACTGGCTCAGAGGATGAAAGACTATGAAAGAATATGGAATTTACTGCTTGGGAGATCTTTTAAAATAACTTTGGGGCGCCTGGGTGGCTCAGTGGGTTAAAGCCTCTGCCTTTGGCTCAGGTCATGATCCCAGGGTCCTAGAATTGAGCCCCACATTGGGCTCTCCGCTCAGCAGGGAGCCTGCTTCCTCCTCTCTCCCTGCCTGCTTCTCTGCCTACTTGGGATCTTCGTCTGTCAAATAAATAAATAAAATCTTTTAAAAATAAAATAAAATAAAATAGCCTTGCAAGTTTCAGATCATGTGGGTGCCTCAATTGGTGGAGCTTCTGCCTTCAGCTCAGGTCATGATCTCATTAGGCTCCCTGCTCAGTGGAGAGGCTGCTTCTCCCTCTGCCTCTGCTCCTCCCACCCGATTGATCTCTCTCTCTCTCTCTCTCCCCCCCCTCGCTCTCCCTCAAACAAATAAGATCTTTAAAAAACAATAATCTTGCAAGTTTTAAGGAGAATTAGTAAGATAAATTGCCTCATGGAAAAATGGGCAAAGAACATGAAGAAACAGTTACCTAAAGGGGTGCCTGGGTGGCTCAGTTGGTTAAGGGTCCAACTTTCGATTTTGGCTCATGTCATGATCTCAGGGTTGTGAGATCCAGCCCCAGGTCAGTCTCCAAGCTGGGCATTCAGTCTGCCTAAGATTCTCTCCCTCTATGCCTCCCAACCACCCTCACCCCTCGTGCACAGTCTCCCTGTCTAAAAAATAAATAAATAAAAACGTGAAAAGATGCTTACTCTTACTAGTGATCAAGGAAATACAATTTAAAACCACAAGATAGATATTTTTCCACTGGCAAAATTTGGAACTACCCAGGTTGGGAAGGCTCTGAAAGGGCTTCTTTCAGTGTTTACTGAACACCAAGTCCTGGACCATGTCAACAAAGCAAAGATGAGCTCCCCTCCCTCAGGAAGCATGCAGTCTAGTGGGGAGACAGACGGACTATAGCAAGGTCACATCCACCAGAGATCTGAGCTGTCTGGTAAAAGCATTGGAGGGAATCCTGGGATGGCAGCAAGTCAGGGAAGACTCACAAAGACTAGATGTGAGCGGAGACCAAAACAGAAAAATTAGGGACAGTCCGTTGGGCCAAAGGTGTGTGAGGGCAGAGCTCATTCCAGGGACGAGTCATAAGTATTGTACTCTTGCAAAATGTGAAGCTGAGTGCTGGTCGCACTGAGAAGTAGCCAGGGGAGACATCAGGAAGTCCCTGGTAAATCAAGCATTAAAACTTGATACAGCCAAGGGTACCGGCTGGCTCAGTCATTAGAGATGAGACTCTTGATCTTGGGGTCATGAGCTCAGGTCCCACAGAGTTTTTTGTAAAAAATAAAATATTAAAAAAAGAAGAAAAACTAAGAAAAAAGACTCAATAGAACCAATCAGTGGTTTTCACATACCCTTTGGTTTTGCAAATAAATGTACCTCTGAGGTTCCACTAGCATTTTATTCAAATAAATATTTTGAATATTTTTCACTAACTTAAAACTTGGTATACAAAAGAAATACCTACAACCTCAGATGTTTTTATACACCAAATTTTAAAGCCTTAACTTGTGCTTCCATCATCTAGATGAACATGTTTTGGTGCAGGCCAAATATCTCCAGGCAGAGGCAGGAGGGCATCTGTCATCACTGTGAACACGGTAGAATTTCTTACAAATGTGTCATTGTTTCAGAAGGCTGAGCTCTGACCAACCCTCTTTGGGTTCATGCCTGTACAAGGCAGGTATAATCAGAAGAGAGAGAGCCTGAAAATCAGGAGAAACTCAGACCTACCAGCTCAGTGGAGAATCCTGGAACTGAGAGTTTACAAAAACACATTGACCACCTTGTGATAATATCATTGAGCTAGAGGGAGTTTTAACACATAGTAAGTAATTTTCAAGCTTTTTGTCTAAACTTGGTATCTGTGATAAGGAGACAAGAATTTGGTAGATACGGAGCACCTGGGTGGCTCAGTGGGTTAAAGCCTCTGCCTTTGGCTCAGGTCATGATCTCAGGGTCCTGGAATCAAGCCCTGCATCGGGCTCTCTGCTCAGCAGGGAGCCTGCTTCCTTCTCTCTCTGCCTGCCTCTCAGCCTGCTTGCGATCTCTCTTTCTGTCAAATGAATTTTTTAAAATCTTAAAAAAAAAAAAAGAATTTGGTAGATGCTGTTAATGATTCAACTGTGAAACAGAAGTCTTACTACTCACATTCATGGATCTTCTAGATCCTCTGAACTAAAGAGTATCCTAAAAGCAGCAACATGAATTTTTAAATTTTTATTTCATTTATTCAACAAATGTTTGAGTACTTTCTGTGTATCCAATGTTACCAGTTGCTGTGCCAAGCACTAAGGTTACAGTGGGGAGCAGAACTTCATGTTCTCTGCCCTCACGGAGCTAGATGCTGATCACATAAACACATAAGCCAAACTAAGATGGGAACCAAACAAGATGTCAACCATAGGGGTGCCTGGGTGGCTCAGTGGGTTAAGCCTCTGCCTTTGGCTCTGGTCATGATCCCAGGGTCCTGGGATCAAGCCCCGGACTGGGCTCTCTGCTCGGCGGGGAGCCTGCTTACCCCCCTCTCTCTGCCTGCCTCTCTGCCTACTTACGATCTCGCTCGCTCGCTCACTCGCTCTGTCAAATAAATAAAATCTTAAAAAAAAACAAAAAGATGTCAACCATAGTAAGTGCTGTCAAGCGCCCAAGTGCCCAAGGATATGGCCTGACCTGGTCAGGGAGGTCAGGGAAGGCTCTCCAGAGGAAGTAAAGCTTGATCTGCCACCTGGAAGATTGGGTGAATGGAAAGAAGGCCAGTGTAGCTCAAATGCAGAGAACATGATTATGAAGCCATGGAGGTTTCTTAGAACATCAGGAGCGGTGTCCTGATTCTGAGAGAAGCAGACACCATGGATATGTTTAAGAGGATGAAGTGGCTGACATACGATATTTCGATAATTGTGAGACACGCTTTTTTTTTTACATCTTAATATCTCCCAAATCAACATTTAGTTTTTTTCTTCTTTTTGGACTATACGTAAAATAATGATGCAACTTAAAGTCGATGGCATTTTAATGAGTTGATGAAATATGTTAATCGGGTTTGCATTTTTAAAAGATCGCTAGGATATAATGTAGAGAACAGATTTATGATTGTCTGCATGGATCAGGGTTTTCTTTTTATTTTATCACCAAATGCTGAAATTAACTGACTGTGGGTGCTGAGTTACACTAATAATCATCTTCATCTGTGTTTCACTGCCTAATTTCAAAATGCTGTTTTTATGAGAATAATTTCATTGTTCTTGTTAACTTAATAATACTATTAATCTAAACATTAAAAAAGCTTCACAAAATACCCCTTTTGTTTATTTGATAAACATAAATTGATATAAATCCACATAAGTCATTGTAAATAACATCTGTATAAAGTTTCCCTTAATAAAAGGGTTCTACTATGAACAAGTCTGTTCTGGGTAATAGGGATGCAGCAAGGTTTCTTGCCGGGAGAATGGCATGAACGCAGCTGTGCGGACAGCATGAGGGAGAGGGAGGAAGGTTCCATGAGAATGGAAGAGAGATGCGCAGTCAGACTCTTAAATGGTCTCATTTTCTTATCAAAAAAAAAAAAAAAAAAAAAAGATGGGACGACTGGGTGGCTCAGTTGATAAGCATCTGCCTTTAGCTCAGGTCATGATCCCAGCGTCCTGGGATGGAGTTCCACATCAGGCTCCTTGCTCAGCGGGAAGCCTGCTTCTCCCTCTCCTACTCCGCCTGCTTATGTTTCCTCTCTCACTGTGTGTCTCTCTGTCAAATAAATAAGATCTCAAAAAAAAAAAAAAAAAAAAGAGAGAGAGAGAATACTTCCTACTTCATAGTAATGTTTTAAGGATTTTACATATATAAATTATTGGCACAATTCCCTTCCTACCTTACCTTATATTCTGGCACATTCCTTTAGTTCCAAGATGAGTTTTTGTCTTCTCTAAAACTATTAAAATGTCTCTTTGGCTTTTTTTTTTTTTTTTTTTTTTTTTTTTTTTTTTTTTTTTTTTTTTTTTTTTTTTTTTTTTTTTTTTTTTTTTTTTTTTTTTTTTTTTTTTTTTTTTTTTTTTTTTTTTTTTGGTAAGGGAGAGGTTGACATTCCACAGGAAAAAGTTATTTACATATTCGTATCCTTTTATGCCCAACTGCATTTCAGTGGTTGCCTCTAGCTCCTCCATTACTCTCTTCTACATGGTCATTACTTACTGCAGTTAAAGCAGGTTCTCTCTTCCGTGAAGACAGCAGCCATGTTGGCCTTTGCGAAGGCTCCACGTAAGACATTACAGGAGCTAAGAGGTAGTTTGGATGCATTTTTAGTGCTTTTGTATGTTGTCTACTGGATAAATTTATTTTTTCCAATTAATAGATTTTAAACAGCGAAATATTTTATATATTTATAAAACAAATAAAAATTATTCCTTCAATATTACCTTTCAATACTGATTTTCTTTTTACCTTTTTTTCTTTTCTGGAGGGAGGTTACTAACCCCAAGACTACTGTATTACTGGCATAACTAAGAACATTTGATGAATACAGAAAGACATAGTAAACACATCTTTATCATATACTCAGAGTCATATAACAGAGTCATATAACTTTTGAGTAAGGATTGTACTTCTGGTAGTTAAGTCTGCTATAATGATGTCTTTCTGATTTGTGGAGAAATTGGTTGTACAACCCAAGTAGGTATGTGTTATAGTTGAACTGTGTCCTCCCCAAAAACGATGGTGAAGTCCTAACCCCCATTACCTCATATAGTGACCTTATTTAGAAATAGGATTGTTGGGCACCTGGGTGGCTCAGTCGGTTAAGCGTCTCCTTCTGCTCAGGTCATGATCCCAGGGTCCTGGAATCCAGTCCCATGTCAGCAGGCTCCCTGCTCAGTCTGCTTCTCCCTCTCCCTCTGCCCATTCCCCTGCTCATGCTCGTTTTTTCTCTCTCTCTCTCTCTCTTAAACATCTTAAAAAAAAAGAAGAAGAAGAAGAAGAATTAGGATTGTTGCAGATATTATTAGTTAAGATGAGGTCATGCTGGAGTAGGGTAGACACTACTCCAGTACGACCAATGTCTATAAGAAGACAGCCATGTGATGACCAAAGACTGTCAGCAAACCACAAGAGCTAGAAGAGAAGAGGAAGGGTGCAGAGGGAGCATGGCTCTGCCAACACCATAATTTCAGACTTCCAGACTGCAGAACTTTGAGGCAAGAAATTTCTATTGTTTTAAGCCCCTCAGTTTGTGGTGCTTTGTTAAAACAATACTAGGAAACTAATACAATATGTAAGGACATCTGTTGCTCACCTACTTGATTCACCTGAATATATCAAGGGAAAACATAGTTGTCTGGATATGTCAGTCATTACATACCCTGTCTCAACCCCATCTGAGGTAAGTCACCATCCAAAATGTACAGTCCCCCAGTCCCTCCCCTTGTCAGTTAATTGGACCAAGATGGACATCTGTCTTTAGGTCAGTGAATTCATTGGCTGACCAGCAATTGTATGACTTGTAGGGCCTGGTCTGAAAAGGTGATCTTTCATTTGACAATTTGGACAAGAAAGGATATAGCCAACTAGCTGCAGGGAACTGAAATAGGAAAGTAAAGAGGGGGTTTAAGGTTCTGAACCATATGGAAGCTACTGGACAAGAGGAGCAGGAAAAAACACCACAAGAAGGGACATGACCGTGGGTGCCTGTGGTGGCACAGAGGAGGGGGACCTCAGTTTTGGGGATGTGGCTGAGATGGCAGGTCGCCCGTCTATGGCCAATGCTACCCTTTAGAAAAGAACTGAACTTTTAGTTGTGCTTAAAGCTGCCTTGCTAAAAGATTGCACATCCCACCTCCCTGGTAGCCAGGTATGACCTTGAAGCTAAGTATTCAAGACTCACAGGACATTTTCCATAAGGGTGGGGTGAGGTGAGGTGAAGGGCCTCTCCAGCTGGCTGCTTAGAAATAAACCTCCGGGGCAAGGAAGGGGTAGAAAGGATGATGGGAGACAACTTACCCACCACCCCCCACCACATCCTGGCCCAGCATGAAGCACAGGATGTAGTGCTCTCTGCCTTCCCACCATATGCCACATTCTGTCCCTTTATCTCTTACCCTTCCTGTTTGTCTTGACCTTTCCTGAATTACATGTTGGTGAGGTCCTTGGGGTTCTTCAGCCCACTTAATGTGAGTGGGTCTTTGTCATGAGAAGACCTAGACTTAGTGATAGTAGGAATCTTGGCAGCTCAGCTGTGCTTCAGAGACTTGAGGGCGTTGCAGGTCCCAGGGGCCACAGGACTAGCCTGGTTCCACTCAGCGAAGCTCATCGGGGCTGACCTGCTGCCCAGCACGGGACTCGGCCCCTGCATCTCCCTCCTTGGCTCTAGTCTCTGTGTCCTGCTTATGCTGCCCCTATCTGCTACTCAGTTCTGGATCTAGTTCCGTTTTCTCCAGAGAGAGGATCTCATGTTTTTATTCAGACACTTGTCCCGGTTGGGGAGTTTTTTCCAACAGGCCTCCTCCTTGGCCATAGTCAAGCCTCTATACTGCCTATACTGCCTCTTCACACAAGAGCTGATGGTTTTGCCACCACCCTTCTTGTGGTAATAGTGCCCTGATTTTATTCCAGGAAATCACCCCTACCTCGTGTTCGTTGTATATGAACACAGACCAGAAAGCTGAACCTGACCTCGCCAAGTAACGTTGGTTATTGGGAAACGGGCTGACAACCCAACCGAAGCCAATTTGATGTTAAAACTGTCGAGGGGTGCCTGAGTGGCTCAGTGGGTTGGGCCTCTGCTTTTGGCTCAGGTCATGATTTCAGGGTCCTGGGATCAAGCGCCCCATCAGGCTCTCTGCTCAGCGGGGAGCCTGCTTCTCCCTCTCTCTCTGCCTGCCTCCCTGCCTACTTATGATCTCTCTCTCTGTCAAATAAATAAATAAAATCTTAAAAACAAAAAACAAAAACAAAAAAAACCTGTCAAGAAAGGAACATTCCCTTTACCCCTGGACTCAGAGCTGTAATGACAGGAGCCTAGAGCTACCAGCAGCCATCTTGTCTTCACCGAGGAACTGCTAGCTTGTCACCACCAGGGACAACCTGCCTGCAAATGCAGCCAACATAGAGGAAGAAGCAGCCAAGAGGTAGAGAGATCCGGTCTCTGTGGCCTCCTTTTTGGCTTCTGGAGCCCCCTGGGCCTATGGCTGTGTAAGCCAATCAGCTTCTCTTTTTCACCCAAACCAGGCTGACAGGGTTTTCCATCACCTAAAACTGAAAACGTCCTCACTGGTCCAGGTCAGATGGTCACCCTGGCCCAATCTGCTGTGGCAGGGGGTAGCAGGCCAGGTGTCACCTGCAGAAAAAAGTGTACTCGAGGAATTTCAGCCCCAGAGATGGGAGATGTGGGTGAGATAGGCAGTGCGATGCTCAGCTTCTCCAAACATAAATAAGAAGGATATGCAAGGCAAGATTAAAAGTTTTGGGTTCTTGGGGCACCTGGGTGGCTCAGTCGTTGAGCATCTACCTTCAGCTCAGTTCATGATCCCAGGGTCCTGGGATCCAGCCCCGCATCGGGCTCTCTGCTCAGCACGGAGTCTGTTTCCTCCTCTCTCTCTGCCTGCCTCTCTGCCTACATGTGATCTCTGTCTGTCAAATAAATAAATAAAATCTTAAAAAAAAAAAAAGCATTGGGTTCTTAAGTTATGATGGCTATTGTTATAGGACAAAAAACAAAAATATACAACAGTAGCCTCGAAAAGCATTTAGGATGCCTGGGTGGCTCAAACTGGTGGTTAAGTGGCTGCCTTTGGCTCAGTTCATGATCCCGGAGTCCTGGGATCAAGTCCCACATCAGGCTCCTTGCTCAGCGGGGAGCCTGCTTCTCTCTCTGCCAGCTTTGCCTGCCACTCCCCCTGCTTGTGCGCTCTCTCACTCCGACAAATAAATACATAAAATCTTAAAAAAAAAGAAAGAAAGAAAGAAAAGAAAAGAGAAAGGAAAAGAAAAGAAAAGCACTTGAGTAAGTATGTGAAGCATTCAGGAGCCTTGGCCCATTGGCAACTTTGCGGGCACACTATGGTTGTGTACTTGAACCTAGACAGACTGCTGTAGTGGACATCTCCCAAGATCTTTTTCACAAAAACTGCATGAGGTTGTGTGTGCTGAATAAAGAGGGCTGCCACAGAGTAGTATGTGTTTGTTGAATTAAATACTTCCACCTTTCTTGAACACGACCTCTCCCACATTCTCCACAGCTAAAAACCAGCTGTGTTTGAGAAATCAAAGCAAAATCAAAACTAAAATAAAGCTGGCAAACAAAGAGATGTTTGTGTTGATGTTCTAGGCAATTCCACATTAAAACACTTGCATTTATTTAACAGTTCCATTTATAACTTTCCAGGGGTTTTTTGTTTTTGTTTTTGTTTTATTAAGTGTGGAGCCCAATGCAGAGCTTGAACTCACAACCCTGAGATCAAGACCTGAGCTGAGATCCAGAGTCAGACAGACACGCCACCCCGGTGCCCCAACTTTCCAGTTGTTTTATAAATACTAATTATTATAGTATTCCAATGAGAACTGCAGTATCACTCCTTATTTTTTTAATTTAAATTCAAGTTAGTTAACGTACAGCATAATATTGACTTCAGGAATTTAATGATCCACCACTTACATATAACTGATCATAAGTGCCCTCCTTGATGGCCATCACCCATCTAGCCCATCCCCCACCCAGTTCCCTCCAGCAACCCTCAGTTTGCTCTCTGTGGTTAAGAGTAATTTATGGTTTGCCAGTATTACTCCTTTAAACATGAGGTTGTCGAGAATGAGTTGCTTAAGGCAAAAAGAATTGTTTTATTAGTACCTAAAAGTCCAGATTATTACTACTTTTTTCTTAAGATTTTATTTGTCAGAGAGAGAGAACAAGCAGGTGGAGAAGCAGGCAGAGGGAGAAGCAAGCTCCTTGTTCAGGGCCCTGCCTGACATGAAGGACTTCATCCCAGGACCCTGGGATCACAACAGAAACCGAAGGCAGATGCTGAATCGTTTAACCGACAGAGCCACCCAGGCATCCCTATTACTACTTCAACTATAAAAGAAAAAGTGGGGCACCCATCTGGTTCAGTCGGTGGCCCATGGGACTCCTGATCTTAGGGTCATAGATTTGAGCCTCACATTGGGGGTAGAGATTACTTAAAAAACTAAAAAAAGAAAAGATTAAAGAAAAAGAAAAAACAACTTCTGAGAGAGACTAGCAAACTGGTATTTTATAAGAAAATGAAGAGTTTAGGGGCGCCTGAGTGGCTCAGTCAGTTAGGCGTCTGTCTTTGGCTCAGGCCATGATCCTGAAGTCCTAGCATCGAGCCCCACATCAGGCTTTCTGCTCAGCAGGGAGCCTGTAAAAAAAAAAAAAAATGAAGAGTTTAGGTTTATACAAAAGAGAAACTTGATAGGAATTTGTGAGCTTTAGCTTGAGCTAGGTTTATATAGCTAAAGATCATTGTTGGGGTTTTTTAAGAGAAAACTAAGAAGAAAGAAATCAGGGTGGACCTGGCTTATTACTGTTCTATTTTAGATGAGAAATAGTGAACAACATTGACAAAGCCATACGTTGGATGGAAGGGAGGTGGGGGGAATTGGCATGGCGGTGAGGGAGGCAGGGAGACAGCAGTGTGGTAAAAGACTTTATAAGGAAACCATAATCTATACCACCAATATAACATGGTAGTTAAAAACACGGATTCTATAAGCAGATTCCACCATTTACTAGCTGCTGGATTGGAGGGAAGTTACTACCCTCTACTTCAGTTTGTTCATCTAAAAATGGGTCTAATAATGATATCTCATAGTCTGTGAGAAATAAATGGGCAAATAAAGAGCCTAGAACAATGCCTGGCATATAGTAAGTGCTATGTGTGGTTTCTTTTATTAGTGAGGTTGCTTGGTTGATTGGAAGTGGATTTTTTAATACTTTTAATTTTATTACTAACATTTAATACTAGAACAGTACTAGAATGTCCCCTATTTTTAATACTAGAACAGTACTTGTCCCCTATTTTTAAGTCGGTTAAGTATGCTTTTTTAAACACCCTGAAGCAAGGAACACAAAGCATCTGACAGGACCAACAAATGGATCATTACAGAACTGAAGTCAGGCGCCTGGCTGGCTCAATGGGGAGAATGTGTGACTTAATCTCAGGGTTCATGAGTTCAAGCCGCAGATGGGGTATGGAGTCTGCTTTAAAATAAATAAGTTAAGGGGCATCTGGGTGGCCCAGTTGGTTAAGCTGCTGCCTTTAGCTTAGGTCATGATTCCACCCAGGATCCTGGGATAGAGTCCTGCATCGGGCTCTCTGCCCAGCAGAGAGTCTGCTTCTCTCTCTCCCTCTACCTGCCGCTCTACTTACTTGTGCTATTTCTTTGTCAAATAAATAAATAAATAAAATCTTCTTAATAAATAAATAAATTAGTGAGAAAAAAAAAAAAAAGAAATTCATATTCTGTCTCTTGAAGTCAGATTCTGGTCCAGACTTGGTTCTTCGTTTTTCTACACTCAGGCTGCTGAGTGCTCCCTCCTCCTTGACATGGCCTTCCTCCCCCAACCCCTTTATGTCCGGTTGGATATCAAGTCTGTTCTCCCTTCCTCTCGTGTTCATCTGTCACTACCTCCGCGTTGCTCCCTCAGTGCCTCCCACCAGCTCTGTTGCTTCTCCCATTTGATCTCCACACTCAGTGCCATCCTCTCACCTGCCCCCCACTGCCAGGGGACTCTTCCTAAATACTGAGGGGAAAATGCAGTCCATCTTCATTATTCATAGATCCCGTATTTGTGAATTTGCCTGCTCACTGAAATTTGTATAACCCCCAAATTGAAGTTCTCCTGACACTTCCGTAGTCATTCTTGGATCCCTGCAGAGCAGAGAGAGAAACCGAGTCCACCCACTGGCATGATCCCAACTGAGGCAGAACGGGGCAACACCTCCTTCATGTGTCAGCTCTCATTCTGTAAACAACCCAGTGTGCATTTCGTGGTCCATTCAGTGCCATGGTTTTCTTATTTTTGTGCTTTTTCTTAGTGATTTCGCTATTTAAATTGGCCCCAAGCTTCGTGCTTGAAGGGTGGCCCAATGTCCCTAAGTGCAAGAAGGCCGCAATGTGCCTGATGCAGAAAATGTATGTGTTAGATAAGCTTCCTTCAGACGTGAGTGGTAGTGCTTTTGGCTGTGAGGTCTGTGTTAATGAATCAACAATATATATTAAATAAAGTGTCTTTAAGCAGAAGCACACATAAAACAAGGTTATGTATTGATCAGTTGATGAAAATGTGACCAGAGGCTCACAGGAACCTGTCCTTGTCTTTCCCATAGGGCAGTGATTTGCTAATTCAGCAACAGCAGTGACTTTCTAGAACCTAAGTACTGTGTATAATGAGAATCAGCTGTCCACATACACACACACAGACTTTTTGGAGTATTTGGTGCTCCGTTTCACTTATGGGATATTGACCTGTACAATCCGACCCCATTTCCCACTCTTAACGCGTCTCCTGATCTTTGCCACAAAATTTTTTTTTCTGCCCAGAATTCATTTCAGCCACTGCTCCTCCACACTACTTCCACCTCCACACCTGTGAGGAATCCACTGAGGGGCAAACAGATGGATGGCCACATGACCCAGGTCGGGCCCATTCACGAACTGTCCCCCCACACCCACCTCCGGGACACCTGTGCATACGTGACAGACTGGCCCCATGCAATTATTCCCTGGGATTTTTCACCCTCAATTAGAAAGAGTTAGTTTCTATTTTCTTTGGGGATCCTCCAACTGGGTGATGTAGACTTGGAGTTTCTAGCTGCCAGGCTCCCCACTTGCATGAGTGACACACATTTGCGATAGAAGATCATTAGGCCAACAACAGAGAGGATCAGAAACAGAAGGAAAGGGAGAGAGTTGATAATCTGAGGCTGTCATTTTGCATCCCTGGATCCCATCGTGCCTGAGGCTAGCCACACCACTGTCTTTCCAAGTTATATAACCCGACACGACTGTTTTCTTATTTAAACTTCTCCAGATTGAATTTCTGTCTCTTGAGACTCGGGCAGTCCTGAGTAATACACCCAGACATTTTTGATCTATCTGGAATGCATTCTAGTACCCTACTCTAAATCACGGGTTTCTCCCTAATGGGGATTTCTTTTTCGTGCAAAACTGAGTGTACCTGGATTGCCTTTTGTAAATCTTCTCTGTAAGATTTTTCAGTTCAAGTCTATTCCTCTTTTGGACACAAGGTAAAAGAGGAAGCTGGGAACTGGGAAGATCTGAAAGGGAAAGAAAGGAACACAGGGAGGAGCAAGCTTGTAGTGCAGCCCTAGGAGGGAGAAAGGAAGCAGGGGCCGGTGACTCAGGCCTTAATAATTGCATTCCATGGGTCCTATATGATCCACGTGGGTGCAGCCAAATCTCAGTGCCCTGCTGTGTCTGAGACGTGCTATGAGCTAACCCTGTGCAGCCTGTTTAGGGGGTGCCTGTCCTCCTGTAGACATCATCTCGTCACTTCTGTCCTTCAGCCTTTGCTTACACTGCCCCCACCCCATGCATCCCGGCCACCCTTTATCCCAATCTTTGTGTAGTTATTCATCCTGTTCTTAGGTCTACCTTCATCTCCGCCAGGAATCCCCTTAACTGGGCCTTTGTCAGGCATTAAGTTTGAGGAAAGAGCTTGAGAAATAATTGGTCAAACAAGGTTACCCCCAATTTTTCCTTCTTAAACATCCAAGTGACTTTGGATACTGGCAGCCAACAGCATGCAGTCATAAAAGCACAAATAAATGAGTATTTGAGTAAGCAAAAAGACACTGAAGAAAATATCTCTTGACATGATATCAGCAACAGGGCAACATCAGTTTCTTAGGCTCCCATGGAGACTAATGGGAGAGAGAAGTAATTGCTTTTCTAGCAAACCAAGATGATGAATGGGAAGTAGCTTTGCTAATATAAGCTGTGTAGACTAAAAGTTGCAAGTGCCTAAGGTCTGTGTTCAGCTTACACATGATCCCGAATCTGGTGCTTAGCTTAATGCTGAGCACACAGTGGGAATTAAGTAAATATTTGTTGGGTTAATAAATATTAACCCTCTTAACTGTGATATTTTAGAAGGAAGTATGGAACATAAAAATGGCACAAAACAAAGAAGTGGCCACAAGGCGGAGAGTGTGGTCGGGAAGGGTTTTATGGATGTGTCTATAGGATCTGAATCTTAAAAAAGAGAGACAGAGAGAAAGGAATAGATCTCCAGGAATTCTAGGCAGGAAGGGTCCTCTTTAGCAAAGTCACTGCATTGTGGAACTGCAAGTGATGCATTGAAATGTGGGGTGCAGTCAGGGGGTTAATGCAAGACACTGCAGATAAAGGTCACTCGCTGGGAGACCTCACATGCCATACCAAGAATTTTGACTATGGAGAGAATTTAAAGGATTGAGAGGTGGGGTGGAGAGTGAGAGAGAGCCATCACATTCACCTCGCATTTTAGTAAGAAGCCTTTGGCTTCCATGTTGAGGGTAGCCTGGATTGGTTCAAACATGGAGGCAGAGAGTCATGAGATTTGATCTTGATCCTCAAGAGCACACTGGAGATGAGGGGAATGTCAACAGTTGTTATGGAAGTGAAATCAATAGAATTTGGTCATGAAGTCAATGTTCTGATGAGAGAAAGTTAAGAGTCTACAATAACTCAGCTGGTGCCACCAAGATAAGGAATGCAGGAAGAAGTGTTTGTAGGACAAGATGACAGGACCCATTTTTTTTGTAGTTGATTGTTAACATGCTGGTAGATTTCCCAGATGGGTATACACAGTCATCAACTGGCTCATTTGCTCAGTGTCTGGTGATCAGGAATGAAAATAAAGATTTTGACTCAGCAGCATTAAAGCTATGGATGAGATGACCTGGAGGGAGGAGAGAAGTCAGCTAAGGACAGAGCTTTAACATTGAAGCACAAATCAAGGCAGAGTAACACATATATCCCCACATTTGTGTGTTCTTTGTACTTTTGTGGGGAGGGGAGAAAGGGTGGGGCTGTGTACATCACTGATACTAGTAGCATGAACTACACAGGCTATTTTGAGAATATGCTAAATGTGTCCTTGTAACTAACAAAATGCAATGGCAGTGGGAACAATTGGGTAACAGGGTTGGTAAAGGCTTGGGAAATGGCGCCTGTTGTGTGATATTCACAGGGATGTGAATTGGTTCCTCCTTCCTATGGCAGAAACTGTTGGTTGTCCCCAGTATCTACTTTCCCTTGTCCTCAGTAAAAGGACACCTGACTTTTAACTGAACATAAGGGCTTCCCAGAAAAAAAGACTACATTCCCAGTCTGCCCTGTAGCTAGATGTAGCCACAGGACCAAATTCTGGCCAATGGATGTCACCGGAAGTGGTGAGTGTGACTTCACATGAGAGCCGTTGGGAGTTGGCCCCTTCTTGTCTCTTCCTTCTTCCTGCCTGCTGGAATGCAGATTCAATAGCTAGAATTTAAGTAGCCCCCTCACACCATACAGAAGCAGCCAAGTTCTGAAGATGATGGAGTACCAAAATGGAAGATGCCTTGTCCCCTGGGTCAAAAATTGCCTCATCTACATAACCCTCTGTCTTGTGTAAGCCATCTTGTCTGGTGTTCTCTTGAAGTCCACTGAACCTCATCCTTACCGATTTGCTTCCCAAAGACAGTTTGGCAATATTTAGTCAAGTAGTGTGTGTGTATCCTTTTTTTTTTTTTTTTTTAATATGGAACGCTTCACGAATTGGGGCGTCATCCTTGCACAGGGGCCATGCTAGTCTTCTCTGTATCGTTCCAATTTTAGTGTATGTGCTGCCCAAGTGAGCACAGTGTGTGTGTCCTTAAGCCTACCACTCCACTGTAGGGAATTTACCTTCAGGAGATAATTACCCGCATTTGAAATGCACATAAACTGGATATTCATCACAGCATTGTTTATAATAACCAAAAATAAGATGGAGCAAACTAAAAGCCCTCCAGTAGCAAATTGGTTAAATAAATCGTGAATACTTCTGTATAAGGGAACACTGTGAAGCCACTAGAAATGATGTTATAGTTAGACATTGCATGAATAGATGTCTATGACATAGAATAAAAGAAGAGTTCACAAATGAGCATGTTCACTATTATCCCATTTGTGTAAAACTGATATGTATACACACCGGCACACACACACAGATTAATCTGTAAGTGTTTGTAGAGTCTGCTTAATACCTGGAAATGAGATTTTAGATTTTGTCTTTTTTTTTTTTTTTTAACTTACCCACTGTGCTTTGTGTTATTATTGGAACTGTTTGCAATCAGCTTTATTACTGTCATAAAAACCATAAGGGCTTTTTGATGTTTTAAAAATGTTCTCTTTAAACAATTAATATCATTAAGAAAGTAATATGGGGAGTTGTTGCCAGCAAACTGTTCAGAAAGAGGTGTGGCCATTGTTGCTAAAAGCCGAATAAATGAAAACACTGTCCAGGGAAACTGACTCAGCTTTTGGTGGGTCGTCTATAGTAGGTGGAGACATCCTAATTGGCAGATTTTTAAAGCTTTCTACTGAAAAAAATAGTTGGATCTTAGTTGATTATCTCCTCAATGGAGAATATATTTCAATTCTTCCATTTTACTTTTTGTAGATCTGGGGAGTTGGGGTGGGGAAAGAAAATATACTTATGGTTTCAGTGTAAACTTCATTCATTTAGGATTCCTTATTTTTATTTTTTCTTCAGAAATGTATCCACAGTAATTTTTAGTAAATCTAGGAAGATATTTTTTTATGCACACAGTATGGGTTTTTAAAGATGGGCTCCTACCCCAGAGTAACTCTGTACTAACTCTGTAGTTTATCTCCTCACCGCAATCTCGGGTTATTTATTATATTTTATGTTTTATGTCATTTTATTTTTTGGTATGAAAAGCTTATTTACAAAGAAATGCAATGCACTTATGCAATTCATAGCAGTTAAATGCGAATAAAATAGGGTAGCTCCCTAAAGAGGTAAGGCTAATGTTAATCTATTATAGACCTATTTACTGTAGTACCTCCCGATTTTACAATTCTAATATACACCTCTTTTTTTTGAGGGAGTGCTTGCCACTTTGACTGGAGATAGGCTGAAGTCCAGTCTGCAAAAGTTTTAGCCCTTTTGTGGAGCTTAATCTTTTTCTCTTTTATGGCCATTTGAGTGACACTGCAGGAGAATCCCGTCCTCGTTTTCATCGTGTTGATTTCCCCAGCACTTGCCCTTACTTAGCATTTCAAAAAGGAAGAAAAGCAGCAGGCAGTCATTATTTGGTAACACCCCCCCACTTCTCTATTGCTCCCTAGGCTGTAAAATCAGAAGATGTGGCTGAATTGCTGCCTTAATTTTTAAATTATTTAATATGCCTAAGTATGATTAAAGTACTTAATTTTACTTAACAGAAAATAGTTTGCTCATTTACAGAAAAGTGCTTTTCTGGTATTTTCGTAACAGTAAGAATTTCTCAGTTGCTTAGATTTCCCTTGCTTGGTATCCCTAGTTTATTCTTTTTGACTTTTAAATGAGATACGTAAATGCGCAATGAGTGTACATACTAAGCTTTGTTTAAACAGAAGTAAATTAATGCAAAGTAAATCTAAATGTTTGTGAATATAAATCTATAAATAGAAAGGTTACTTGAATTTTGTATATTCCAAAGTATAACTTTATGGAGTTTATATCCTACACATTGATGACACAGTGATGACACATTGATGATGATTTTTCTTTCTTTCTCTCTCTCTCTCTTTTTTAAGATTCTGTTTATTTTTTTGGCAGAGAGAGACACAGTGAGAAGGGGAACACAGCAGAGGCAGTGGGAGAGGGAGAAGGAGGGAGCCCGATTTGGTGCTCAATCCCAGGACCCTGAGATCACATCCAGGCACCCCCTTATTGTCATTTTCAACAGTATCATCCCCTGGAAAAATCTCTGACCTCTCTTGATTTGATTTCTCTCTCTCTCTTTTTTATTTTATTTTATTTATTTATTTGAGACAGAGAGATCACAAGTAGGCAGGTGGGGGAGGGGTGGGATGCAGGCTCCCCACCGAGCAGAGAGCCTGATGCTGGGCTTGATCCCAGGACCCTGAGGACCCTGAGATCATGACCTGAGCCAAAAGCAAGGCTTAACCCACTGAGCCACCCAGGTGCCCCCTCGATTTGATTTCTGTCATTTTCTGGCTATGTGCTGTTGGATAAGTCAGTGTGCTCATTCATTCATTAATTCATTCAGTAAGCTTACTGATAGTCATTCTGTGTCTTTCACCAGAGGCTCTCTGCAGGCTACAAAAAAGTCTCCAACTAAGACTTGGAGATTGTCTTGGAGGGCAGTAATAGTCACAAAAGATAAACAAATAGTTGTGGTTCGGTGGGCTATATACAGAGACGGTAGATATCATGAAGCTTGGGTGAAACTGGGACCATTGAAGATGAGGGGATTCTGGGTCATCCTGTGCAAAGACAGAGAGACATTACAAGGTAAGGAATCCTTAGAGAACTTAACCTTAGAAATCAGGGAGGATTCTAGGAAGAAGAGGGATGAAGGGAAGGAGTCAAATGCTGCAGAGTATAGTGAAATAAAGATGGGAGGGTGGTCCTTTGGTACGGAGCTGGGAGGATCCCAGTAACATTTGCAAGATGGAGTCAGTGACATAATGGGTGTGAATGGAAAAGGAGGAAGTAAAGACCAGGCAAGTGGACATTTTCCCAAGAAACTTGGTTATAAAGGGAAGGGTCAGAGAAGATTCAGATTGTAGGGAAAGCATGACCAAAGGGATTGTTAGGAAGGAGAGGTTTGAGCATGTTTAAGGCTAAGAAGAAAGATCCAATGGAAAAGGAGATGACAAAACAAGAGGCAGGGGACCATGGTATATAATTCAAGTAAGATGAGCTTCCATGTCAGACAGACCGAAAGTAAAACTTGGTAGCTGTGTGAACTTGGCCCCCTGAAATTCACTTTCCTCTACTATAAAATGATAACCTGATACATGCATGGAGTTTCTTCATTCATTCCTATAATTCACTATGATGGCAGATGCTGGACATGCAGCGAAGACAATTGTCCTCGCTTTCTAGGTTGTTACAGACTGGTGGATATAGTTGTGAAGAACAGAAATAAATTCAAGAGATTGTTTTGAAGACTCAGTTACTATTTGGATCTGGGGTAAGGGAGAAGGTTATACAGTAGACAGTGGGGTGGGGCAAATTGTCCTGTTTAGCTCAGTCCTATGGAAGTCCTCCTATTCCATGGTTGAGGAGTCTCTCCCGCTCTCAGCAGATGTTCATGAGAACACACGTAGTCCCAGTTGCTACCTGTGTGCCCCAGACAGCCAAGTCCATGACCATATGGGAACCAGACTTTAGCTGCCGCCAATATTGCCTGAGCTCCAGAAAGCAGAACAATGGAAAACCCTAGGTCCCTGATGATATAACTGAACCACTGATCACGTGTGTCTGAGTCTTCCCTCTTTCTAGACTCCCATTTCAGCCTGCTCATCAGGGTTTCTGGTTAAATGTAGCCAAAAGCATCCTAATGGTTAAAGGCTGATAGGAGAATAAAGTGAAATATGTATAACACCCAGTGTTTCAAAAGGGTAAAGTCAATTTCTGCTAATTATTACTATTAATTAGTTAATTAATACTGTTATTGATACCCAGGTTCTTTGGCAAATGGGAATACCCATGAGTTGGCAGACTGTATGTAGGGCCAGATAGGAGATATTATAGGCATTGTGGGCCACATATGCTCTGTATTCTGTATTCTTTTTTTTTTTTTAATATTTTACTTATTATTTATTTGACAGAGAGAGACACAATGAGAAAGGGAACACAAGCAGGGGGAGTGGGAAAGGGAGAAGCTGGCCTCCCGCTGAGCAGGGAGCCAGATGTGGGGCCCCATCCCAGGACCCTAGGATCATGACCCGAGCGAAGGCAGCTGCCTAAGGACTGAGCCACCCAGGTGCCCCCTGTATTCTGTGTTCTTCTTTGTGTTTTGTTTTTTCTTTTTAAAAAATGTAGGATCCATTCTTGCCTAAGCTGTGGGCATAGCTGGCTTATTGGCTGGAGTTTGCCGACCCCTCGTAATGCCATTCACTGACACAAGAACCTGGGAGGAGGAGGCTTGGAGAAAATAATTGAATTCTGTTTTAAATATATTAAGGCAGCATATCCAGGTAGAGATGCTTATTAAGCCAAGAGATCTGGTCTGGAGATATAAATGGTGAATCATTAACACACAGATGGTAGAAAGCCAAGGAAGTCAGGGATGGATTAGATCATCCAGGAAGACTGTGTAATCTACGAGTAAGATAAGGAAAAAGCTAAGGAAGAACCTACAAAAAGTCCTTTCGTCCAGAATCAGAGTGAGGGTCACAGTCTCACACAGGTTAATCAAGAGCTCAACAAAAAGGAAACCAGTCTCAGTGCAGTGGTTTATGTGTCTGAGGGACTTATGCAAAGGATCCTGTGAGCGCACACTGAGAGGCATCTAACCAGCTTGAGCTTGGAAAGGGAGCTCACTCCTCACTCATGCCTTCATAGTCTTGTGAGATGCCTGGGAATTAGCTATGTATCCCAGGCAGACGGAATAGCCTATGCAAAAGCACAGAGGAGTGGGAGACAAATACCAGGGTTGGTATGCAGTTAGAGATGCCTGGGTGGCTCAGTTGATTAAGCATCTGCCTTGGGCTCAGGTGATGATCTCAGGGTCCTCGGACCTCACATGAGGCCTGTCTCAGGCTCCTGGCTCAGCAGGGAGCCTGCTTCTCCTTCTACCTGCCTATCCCCCTGCTTGTGCTCTCTCTCTGACAAATAAATAAATGAAATCTTAAAAAACAAAACAAAACAAAAAAACAAGTGCTGGTATGTAGGTAGATCAAAAGGTAACATCAGACATAGGCTGGAGAGATAAGAAGGGCCAGATCAGGAAAGTTTTATGTGCAACATCAAGGCTTTGAAAGGAGTGAGGATCTCTGCAAGAGTTTCGGGCAGAGGATAGACACGATCATGGGGATGTCTTAGAAGCCTAGTAGGCATCCTAGCAGCAGATGTGTGAAGACTGACTTCTGGGAGAGTGCCATGGGGAGGAGGGGTGGAGAACAGAAAACCCATGGGGCGCCTGGGTGGCTCAGTGGGTTAAACCTCTGCCTTCTGCTCAGGTCATGATCTCAGGGTCCTGGGATGGAGCCCCACATTGGGCTCCCTGCTCAGTGGGGAGCCTGCTTCCCCCTCTCTCTCTGCCTGCCTCTCTGCCTACTTGTGATCTCTGTCAAATAAATAAATAAAAATCTTTAAAAAGAAAATCCTCTGTATCTGAAGATACAGATACAGATACAGGGGAAGAAGACGTTTAAGGGCTTAATCAGTAATGTGCTAGGAGATGCTTTAAGACTGACTCTGGATGGGGGGGACCCTGATTTGTGGCAGTTGCCACTTTTTGTGTGTAAATATTTCTGTCATGCCCAAACTAAAGCCAGTAGTAGGAATACAGAGAAAGGGTGGATTAAGAGAAAGATTTAGGAGTTGAATTGAAAGTTGGTGACCAGTTGAATGGAAGGTGAGGAACTACAGGCTCTTTTAGATTTCTGTTTTATGAGATGGTGACTGGTGTATCACTGAAATGGGGACAATAAAGAAATAAGCAAGCCTATATGGTCCCTCTCCCCCTGCTAGAATGTTCCATGGACAAAGGGACTTTTCATCATTTCTGTACACTGCTGTATCCCTAGCACCCAGAACAGTGCATGGTATATTGTTGGCGCTTGATAAGTATTTGTTGAATGAATGAATGTTTCCCCATTAAACCACTTGAGATCACTGCTGGTTTAAACCGTGTCCCCGAAGCTGTGCAGAGCCTTATACACTGGGCTGAAAAGTGGTAGGATGAGGAATTTGACCCAATGCATAGGCTACACATGGAAAAGGCTCCTCCGAAGAACAGGAGATATCTGGATGAAATCATATATTACTTTGTCTCAGGAAGAAAGAATCTTAGCGTGTAGCTTGAGGACTAGCCCCAGGTCAGTGGATGAGAGCTGTGGGACCAAGACCTTGCATGAAAATCATAGCTCAAAGAAAAAGTCAAGAGGGGCACCTGGGTGGCTCAGTGGGTTAAGCCTCTGCCTTCGACTCAGGTCATGATCTCAGGGGCCTGGGATTGGGAGCCTGCCTCCTCCTCTCCCTCTCTGCCTTCTGCTCTGCCTACTTATGCTTTTTCTCTGTCAAATAAATAAATAAAATCTTAAAAAAAAAAAAAAAAGTCAAGAGCTGAGCCTGCAGGAGAGGGAAGGGGGGAGGAGGTATGGAGTGTTAAATATCAAAAATTCAACCGAATCATTTTTAAAGATCTCATAGACTTTATTAATCAATTCATGCATCAGGCCCCATTCCACCTCGCAAGTGGAGAGGAGATCCAAGCAGCATGGAAGGATTTTATAGGCAGAAAAAGCGGCAAGACAGTTAACAAAAGAAAAGAAAGGGTTATTTCAGGCAAGGTCATCTTCCCCTTAGGGGGAGGGAGGGTGGGCTTATTTGGTGATGACCTCATCTTCACTGGAGGGGAGGATGGAGAAGGCCTGGGTGACAGGTTACCTCATTGGTGCCTGTGCTGACCAGGAAATGCCTGACTGGTTAAGACCACGTATGTGGGGGAGAATAGAACTCTAATTAGGTTAAGTAGTAAGCTCTGGTTTGGTGACTTGACCTGGCCTAGTGACTCTATTTTGGACTTGGGGTTTCTTTTTAACAGGAGGTAAGGCGGGTTCTGTCCAAGGTCAGAAGTGAGGGACTGGAACCAGAAAAATCTGGCTTGTGTAGCTTGTCAAATGTGTACAAATGATTTTTGCCAGATTCCAGTGTAGCTTAAACAGAAAGGACCATGGGATGCTTGGCCAGCTGTTAAACCTGGCTGTTAAATGGAACCTCGTCTATATGGACAAGAAAGCTTGCCAAGTTTTGCACTGTGGGCATTAATGTAACTTGGGAAAGAACTCCTTTTGGGGTGGGTAGAGAACTCTTTGAATCAAGTGTTTTTCATTTACACTTTTTCAAGAAAATGTTTTTTCTGCCCAAGAGAACATTTTATAAATCATATTAATTATTGTACCTAATATAAATATTTTTAGGGATTATTTTATTTTAAACTGTACATTTGGAAGGTTACACTATCACACCAGACTGCAGGCCATGCAAAACCTTAAATTTGGCTGAGGACTTCCTGAATTTTCTTATCTTGTTTTCACTTCCAAGACCTGCTTTCCTCCCTCAAAGCAGCTTCATGCATTGCCTTTGGGGACTTTCCCAAGATCAGGCTTTGAGATGCAAGGCCCTGGGATTTTAAATTTCAAAAGCCCAAACTGGGTGAGGGCTGGGCGCCTAAAGGTTTTGGCACCAACAACAGATAGAATGGAAGTGGGTCTCCCAGCTGCGCTCCCCCCCTCATTCTCCAGTCGAGAAAACCTCCCCGAGAAGCGGTGGGTGGGGGGCGGGGGGGGGGAGGCTTCAGAGAGGAGAGAAAGAGGAGTTAGTTTAGTTGCTGCTGGCTCACCAGAAGAGCCCTTGCCCATTTCCTTCCACGCTGGTTTGGGGGTGAAGGTCAAAAACCCAGTGGACTCCCCAAGTAGACTGAAGTTCCAGGAGCTGAGCAGACCTTTGCCCTCCTCCTCCCCACCAGTGAGGAATAGGAAAGGCAGATGAATAGGGGAGAGTGCTGAGAGGTTTCAAGTGCCTTCCCACCCCAGCAGGTGGCCTGAGAAGGTGCTGGCCCCACCGGCCTCTTGACAGCCTCCTGGCTACCTTGGTCATAGAGCACCCGTCTTCTGTGAGCCACCATTGGGGGTTGGGGACAGTGGCGGGAAAAGTTGGCATAAGGGGACCGGGAGGACACTACTACAGCCCTTACCTGTGTCCTGCGCTGGGGTGACCAAAGAACAGATGGCATGGAGGGCATCTCACCTGTTGCTGGCTCACCATTAGTGGCGCAGAGGCCTCACTGCTCCCCAGGAACTTGGACTCAATGTCAGCAGAGAGGAAAGAGGTGCCAAAGGGACCGAGATTAGGTTTAGGAAACACGTTCCGGTGGGATCCGGATGGAGAGGGATGCTTTTCCCTGTTTACTCTGTTCATTTTACCACATGCATTTATTACCTATACAAAAATAAAATAATATTCACTTACAGAAAAGATGTTATTTCTTGCACATGCGTGTTAAGCAAGTGAGTGTCCTATTTACTACATTGTTATAACAGTATAAATTCTAAGGAATTAAAGCTATATATTTGTTTTACAAGCCAGGATAAATAATTGTTTTATATCACTTTGAATTCATGTTCTGGCTCTACAGGTAGGATCTTCTTAAACAAGACTTACTCATTTTTTACACTACCCTATTCCATACACAAACAGTTGGCTGGCTCACTACTTTGCAAGTAGTAGGAATACAGTAAGTATTTATTTGATTGATCAGTCGATTGACTCAAGGACATGGATTTGTGACCATCACTACAGACCTTTTGAAGATTTGATTCAAATCCTGTAGGAATTTTGATCATATATGGAGGCCTAATTGTTTTCCGGAGAGACTAGAGAACATTTCTTTATGCGGCAGGTCATTTGAGTAGCAGACAAGTAAGACCTTTTACCGACTGTGATGACCCAAAGAAAGTGACTCAAACTAACTAAGTCTGAAGAATGAGTTTTCACGAGGACAAGGCGGAGGAGGACACTCTAGGCATTGGGCATGCGTGTGCAAATGCACCGTGGTATAACCCAGACACGGCACACACGCTCGCTGGGGTGATGATGAGAAATGATACTGGACTGCGAGATAGGATGCTGATCCTGCCCAGGCCAATTTCTCATTGCGTTTGCTAGCATCTTCCAAGTGGACGAGGCGTTGGGCTCCAGACAAGATCTTCCAAGGGGCTGGCATACAGCGTGAAAACAAATGCATGAGTGAATAGCAAATCACTTGAAGAAAGCGTCCGAAATTGCCTTTTTGTTCTTATTCTCCCTTACAATCTGCAGTTGAGCAGGAAAGCCTGTTAGATGTCATCCTGGGGTTCCGTGATAGGCTACGGGACCGTTTGTCTCCAGTGAGCAATTCAGCGTTAGGGTCGGTTGCTAGAAAGGGATTTTGCTTATCACCTGCATGTTTGAAAGCGTTACATGGGGCATGCTGGGTGGGAAGCAAAGCAGTTTACTGGCTCCTCTCACCATCTGGCTTCAGGAGGGCTCAAATGACACCTGTTCCAAACACCCTGTTTAATATGGAACCCTCATCCCAGGCTCAGCACTCCCTGTCTGGCTTCCCTAGTTTGTGTTTATTCACAGCATTTTTTTAAAAAAAGGTTTTAGTTATTTATTAGAGTGCACGCATGAGAGAAGGAGAGCAAGAGAAGGGGGAAAGGCAGAAGCAGACTTCCCGCTGAGCGGGGAGCCAAGCCTGGGCTCAGTCCCAGGACCACCTGAGCCAAAGGCAGACACTTACCCGACTGAACCCAGGCGCCCCTCTTCACCGCATTTATCTCACATTCTAACACACCAGGACATATATTTACTTGTCTTGTTTACTGTCCATCTCCCGCACACACACGCCCATGGAAAGCAAGCTTCATGGTCATAGGGCTTGGTCACATTTTTGGCTTTTTTTAAGATTTTATTTATTTATTTGACATAGAGAGACACAGCGAGAGAGGGAACAAGCAGGGGGAGTGGGAGAGGGAGAAGCAGGCTTCCCACTGAGCAGAGATGTGGGGCTCGATCTCAGGACTCTGGGACCATGACCTGAGCCGAAGGCAGATCCTTAACGACTGAGCCATCCAGGCGCCCCTTGGTCAGTCTTTCTAGAATAGTGAGATGCCCTATGTGCTCGTGGGATGGGAAGGGAGTACATGAAATGCTGTGACTTAGCCTGTCAGTCATACCACCCACCAACCCATCTGGCGCGAAATCTTCAGGGTTTGAGGATTAACGCCATTAGGTTTGTAAACACCACTATGGCTTCCCTGCATCTCACAGACATGGAGAAGTTAAGGCCTTCCGCCATTCCAGTGCGGCGACATGGAGAGTAGATGTAGACGCTTTGGGGTCAGGTAGACTTGGATTCAGATTCACTGAACAGTGAGTGAGTCAAGGGCGCCTGGGTGGCTCAGTGGGTTAAAAGCCTCTGCCTTCGGCTCAGGTCATGATCCCAGGGTCCTGGGATGGAGCCCCGCATCGGGCTCTCTGCTCAGCAGGGAGCCTGCTTCCTCCTCCCCCCCTCTCTCTCTGCCTACTGGTAATCTCTGTCAAATAAATAAATAAATAAATCTTTAAAAAACAAACAAACAAACCAGTGAGTGAGTCAGAACCAGTTCTTCATCTGTGAAATGTGCAATGATGCTAAGCTCTCAGGGCTGTTGTAAAGTTGAAATGGGGAAAAGTCCAAAGTACACTGCCCGTGGCACGTGGCAAACACTTGAAAACATCTGTTTTTTGTTTTTTGTTTTATTTTTTAAATTTTTTTATAAACATAATGTATTTTTATCCCCAGGGGTACATGTCTGTGAATCGCCAGGTTTACACACTTCACAGCACTCACCATAGCACATACCCTCCCCAATGTCCATTACCCCACCCCCCTTTCCCGACCCACCCGACCCCCAGCACCCCTCAGTTTGTTTTGTGAGATTAAGAGTCACTTATGGTTTGTCTCCCTCCCGATCCCATCTTGTTTCTTTTCTTCTTTCCCACCCCCCCACCCCCCCATGTTGCATTTCCACTTCCTCATATCAGGGAGATCATATGATAGTTGTCTTTCTCCGATTGACTTATTTCACTAAGCATGATACCCTCTAGTTCCATCCACGTCGTTGCAAATGGCAAGATTTCATTTCTTTTGATGGCTGCATAGTATTCCATTGTGTATATATACCACGTCTTCTTTATCCATTCCTCTGTTGATGGACATCTAGGTTCTTTCCATAGTTTGGCTATTGTAGACATTGCTGCTATAAACATTCGGGTGCAGAAAACATCTGTTTTTATTTTGTCATCATTTGGGGGTCTGTATGAGTCTGCTAGGGCTGCCATAACAAGATACTACAGACTGGGTGGCTTAAAAAAAAAAAAACAAACCAAATTTATTTTCTCATGGTTTTGAAGGCTAGAAATCAAGGTGTTGGCAGGTTTGATGCCTGGTAAGTCCTCGCTCCTGGCCTTGCAGGTGGCCACCTTCTCACAGGGGCCTCACGTGGTCTTTCCTCTGAAAATGTGCATCCCCCCTGCTTCTTCCTCTCCTCCTTAAGGAGGTCAGTCGAACGGGATTAGGACCCACCCTTACGACCTCATTTACCTGTTCAACCTTTACCTGTTCAAAGGCCCTGTCCCCAGGTGAGAGCTTCAGCATATGAATTTTGGAGCGACACAGTTCAGTCCGTGACAGAAGGTGAAGAAGGTTTTGACAAAGGACCTCCAATCTTGATATATTCGGTAATTAGGTTATCTTTATTTCCCAGAAACGAAGGGACTTAGGTGGCTGTGTTTTGACTAGCAGATAGGCACTGAGAAGTAAGGGAAGAGATCAAAGCATTCAATAGCAGGTGTTCATTCTACAAACAGGAAGAAAGGAAACCATCGGGAAGGGGGAGACATTACATGGGCAGAGCCTGAAAGGCTCCTTCCTGAGGGGTTGCCCTCCCCCTGGGGATGCGTTTGAAGGAGCAGTAACACAGGATGGGTCAATCACCCCAGAGGAGAGAGAACTAGCAGTGGCTATTGAGAGAAAGCTGAGAGACAAAGAGAGAGAAGGCGACTGATAGCAGATGTTTGCCTCCTCAAGAGAGAATCTGTCCTTTTCTCCACCACTTGGGTCTACGTTTCCTCCTTCCCCTCCAGGGAATGAGGTACGAGCAGACTTTCTTCTAACTAGACACCCAAGAAAGTTGGGGGAAATTTTAAAAAAAATAGATTTTGTACAAGCAGATTACTATTTTGTAACCAGAAGCCAAAGCAAAGATACTTTCAAGCTGTAAATAGTAATTTTATCAAGAAGGCAGGTTGCCAGCTAGAGACACGTACGTCCCGAGATGGGGTCCGTGAAGTGGAGCCCTGGACACCTGGGCCTTCTTCCTGCTTGGTCACTTCTCCTGCCCTTACCTGGACGGTTTGGGAGAGAGGATTCCAGATTGAATTATTTTTTCTGGGTGTTGTTCCAGAAAGTAATAATGTACTGATTCAAAAATAATAATAATTTAAAGAAGCAATTGCATCTATGCTTGGGGGGGTTTTGTTTTTTGTTTTGGTTTGATTTTATTGTTTATTGAGTACTTTGATTTTTTTTTTTTTAAGATTTTATTTATTTGTCAGAGAGAGAGAAAGAAAAAGCACAAGCAGGGGGAGCAAAAGAGGCACAGGGAGAAGCAGGCTCCCTGCTGAGCAGGACCCCGGGATCTTGAACTGAGCCAAAGGCAGACACTTCACCGACTGAGCCACCCAGGTGTTCTGAGTACTTTGAATTTCTTTTGAGATTTTCTGCATATGCATCTGACAGGCACACTTAGTGTTTCGGGGTCAGTGTGTGTGTTAGAATTGACTGGTGGAGCCCTGACTCACACTGTCTCGCTACCCTTGACAAGGAGCCCACCATCTCCAGCCCGAGGAAACTGGCTTTCATCACATTCTTAACCAGAGTGCAAGAGCTGATCTGTGCTTCTAAATCTGGGGAACTGCACCTGTATTTTTGACCTCTTTTTTTTTTTTTTAAGATTTTATTTATTTATTTGACAGACAGAGATCACAAGTAGGCAGAGAGACAGGCAGAGAGAGAGAGAGGAGGAAGCAGGCTCACCGATGAGCAAAGAGCCTGATGCGGGGCTCCATCGCAGGACCCTGGGATCATGACCTGAGCCAAAGGCAGAGGCTTTAATCCACTGAGCCACCTAGGCACCCCATTTTTGGCCTCTTGTGTAAACAAATCCCAGTGATAATTTGGTAGACTAGGAAAATGAAAACCTATCTGGTGCTCTGCTAAGCACAATTATATGTATCATTTCATTTTAATCCTCCCAGAAGATGGGACTGATAAGAGTGAGCAAGTGGAGATTATGAGACGGGCCCAAGGTCATCCTGATACTAAGTTCTAGCACTGGAATGTCCCTCTGGGTCCAAAACAACTGCTTGGACCCCCTTGACATTGTGCCTTCACATTGTAGGAACAGTCAGTGACATCCCCCCTACTTTGGTGTGACATATGTTTTAACTTCTTACTGCTTTTATGACTTTTTTCTCCTGGATTGTAAGGAATCTTACTGGTCTTCTTTTTTTTTTTTTTTTTAACAATTTATTATATTTTTCTTTTTTGCGGGGGAGGGGCAGAGTGAAAGGGAGACAGAATCTTAAGCAGGCTCCATGCCCAGTGTGGAGCCTGACACAGGGCTCAATCCCATGACCCTGAGATCATGACCTGAACGGAAGTCAAGAGCTGGATGTCCCACCCATTTTGTTTCACAAAGATACTTTTTAAAAAACAGATTTCAGGGGCGCCTGGGTAGCTCAGTGGGTTAAACCTCTGCCTTCGGCTCAGGTCATGATCTCAGGGTCCTGGGATCAAGCCCCGCATCGGGCTCTCTGCTCACTCTGCTCGGCAGGGAACCTGCTTCCCTTCCTCTCTTTCTGCCTGCCTCTCTGCCTACTTGTGATCTCTGTCAAATAAATACATAAATAAATAAATCTTTAAAAAAATAAAGTAAAATAAAAAACAGATTTCATTTATTTATTTGATAGAGAGAGAGAACACAGGTAGGCAGAGCAAGAGGGAGAAGCAGACTTCCTGGTGAGCCGGGAGGCTGATGCAGGGGACCCTGAAATCATGACCTGACGCCTAACTGACAGAGCCACCCAGCCGCCCCTCTTCTGCCAAGAGTCCTGCTGTTAGTATGTGTGGTTTTCTTACATATCCTCCTTTGTGCAAAATCTCATGAAAGTTTTGCTTGCAGAAAATCTTCATAATGTGATATTGTGTCTGGTGTATAAACACTCAGGTCTTTAAGCACGGTTAGGAGACAGTTACAGTCATTGTAAATTTTGTAGGACGTCCAATTTGCTCTATTATAGTAGAATTTTTTTCTCTAAAGAATACCGCTTAAAGTTGCACTTCTGGGTCTCAAAACTGAGTTGCGGGAGCAAAACTAAAAGCTACAACATCTGTAGTGAATTATTGAGTTAAAATAGCAGCTTCTAATCAGTCAAAATCTGGAATTCTGATTCCAAGGTTTTAGCGAGAGAATAGAATGATATTAAAAGCATGTATAATTAAAAAACAAACTCTTGGAACTCAGTGAACATACGGGTGGTGGCCAGAAGGGAGGAAGGTGGGGGGGGGGAGGTGGGTGAAATAGGTGAAGGATTAAAAGGTATAAACTTCCAGTATTAAAATAATGAATCACAGAGATGAAAAAGTACAGCATAGGCTACACAGTCAATAATATTGTAATAACGTTGTGTGGTGACAGATGGTAACTACATTTGGCAAGCGTTGCTTAATGTTTAAAATTGCGCTATGTCGTGCACCTGAAACTAATAAAATAGTATATGTCATCTACACTGCAATAATAAATAATAAAAAAGCATGCATAATCATGCTCAGTGTGATACTATCCCCGGTTCCTGTACCATTTTCTAAAATGAAGATGGTATTTTTTATTCTTAAAATAATACATTTTACATTATTACTTTTTGCATTTATTATATTCATTTATCTAGATTTATTTTTGAATGTAGTTGGAGGTAGGGGTTTAAATTTATTTCTTTTAGATGGGTGGCTTATCAAGTCAACATTTTTTTTTTTTTTAAGAGAGCTTGTGTAGGGACGCCTGGGTGGCTCAGTTGGTTAAGCGGCTGCCTTCGGCTCGGGTCATGATCCCAGCGTCCTGGGATCGAGTCCCACATCGGGCTCCTTGCTCAGCAGGGAGCCTGCTTCTCCCTCTGCCTCTGCCTGCCACTCTGTCTGCCTGTGCTCGCTCGCTCTCTCTCCCTCTCTCTCTGACAAATAAATAAATTTTAAAAAATTAAAAAAAAAAGAGAGAGCTTGTGCATGCTGGCAGGGGGGTTGGAGGGGCAGACAAAGAGGGAGAGAGAATCTTAAGCAGGCTCCATGCCCAGCAGTGTTGGAGACAGCTAGATTTCAACCTTCCTTAACTCTGAGATCATGACCCGAGCTGAAATCAAGAGGTGGATGTTTAACCCACTGAGCCACCCAGGCACCCAATGTCAACATTATTTATTAAATAAACCATCCTGGGGCGCCTGGGTGGCTCAGGTAGGTGTCTGCCTTCGGCTGAGGTCGTGATCCCAGGGTGCTGGGATCCAGCCCTACATCAGGCTCCCTGATCTGCAGGGAGTCTGCTTCTCCCTCTCCCTGTACTGCTCCCCATGATTGTGCTTGTTTCTCTCTGTCAAATAAATAAAATCTTTTAAAGTAAATAAATAGTCACCCATATCTTCCTCTCTATAATTTTATTAGATTATGCTAGGTTTCCCTCGATAGCTTTTGTACCGCATTGAGAGTACCTGTTTCCCCACATTCTTGCTAACAGAGGGAATTTTCAGTCTGTTGGATATTGCCAGTCTGGATAGATGAGAAATGATATCTCAATGTGATTTTGATATGCTTTTCTATTATTATGAGTGAAATGGAGCATCTTTTCATATGTTTCTGGGCCATATAAATGTTTTGTCCTGTGAACATTGTTTTCATGTCTTTGGCTCATTTTAAAATTAATTTGGGGCACCTGGGTGGCTCAGATGGTTGGGCATCTGCCTTCAGCTTAGGTCATGATCCTGGGGTCCTGGGATCTACCCCTGCATCGGGCTCCCTGCCCAACGGGAAGCCTGCTTTCCTTCTTCCACTCCCCCTGTTTGTGTTCCTGCTCTCGTTGTCTGTCTCTCTCTGTCAAATAAGTAAATAAATAAATAAAATCTTTAAAAAAAAAAACTAATTTTGTTGGCCTTTTCTCTGTTTCTACAATTTTTTTTTTTTTTTTTTTTAGGGAGATTAGCCTATTGTGATCTTAACTGCAGATGTTCTTTTCAGAGTATTATTTTTCTTTTGACTTTGTCTGATATATTTTTTTAAAAACCAGGCTTATTATGGGCACCTGGCTGCCTCACTTGGAAAAACATCCTTCTCTTGATCTTGGGGTTGGGAGTTCGAGCCTCATGTTGGGTGTAGAGATTATTAAAAAAATAAATAAACTTTAAGAAAATCAGGATTCTCAAGGTACACTTTCAGTATAGTAAAAATCACCCTAATACCAGCACCGTACTAAAGAGAGAGAGACCATTTCAGTCAACCCAAGGTTTCCCTCGTGTCCCTTTGTGGTCATTCCTCTCTCCCACCCTCATCCCTTGGGTACCATTCACCTGATTTCTGTTTGCCTTTCTGTAATGCAGGTATCAGCGGTTCCTTTTATTGCTGAGTAATATTTTGTCATATGGATGTATTTATCTCTTTACCAGTTGATGAATATTTTGGTTGTTTTCAACCCAGAGCTGTTATGAATAAATTGCTTTAAACATTCTCATGTTTCCAAGTTTTTTTATATTTATATAGTCGAATTTATCAATCCTCTCTTTTAGGCTTTTGGATTTTGAGACATAGAAAGATAATAAAGGAATGCACCATTTTTTCCTTTTAGCTCCTGTATGGTATCATTTTTTACTTGCAAATCTCTGATCTGTTTAGAGTTTATTCTGGTGTTAGGGATAAATCAAATTTTTTTTTTCCAAATGGCTAAGTTGTCCCCAAACACCTAAATCAATCTTTTAAATTGGATTTAGGGAACTATTTTATAATTATTTATAATTTGTAAATTAATACAAATATTTTGATTTATTAGTTATTTGTGTTTATCACTGCTATTCAATTAAAGCTAAAAATTAAAAACCCTCTTTTCTTTAAAGTTTATTTATAATCCTTAAACCTAAGGTGGGGCTTAAACTCAGAATCCTGAGATCAAGAGTCTGGCAAGCCAGCGCTCCACTGACTGAGCCAGCCAGGCACCCCAAACCTATTTTTTCTTTAAACAGTCAAATACAAACCTAGTAAATTCAATTGTAAATCACGTAATTTTTTAAAAAGATTTTATTTATTTATTTTTTTTTTAAATTTTTTTTTTTTAATTTATTTATTTGTCAGAGAGAGGGAGAGAGAATGAGCAAGCACAGGCAGACAGAGAGGCAGGCAGAGGCAGAGGGAGAAGCAGGCTCCCCGCCGAGCAAGGAGCCCGATGTGGGACTCGATCCCAGGACGCTGGGATCATGACCTGAGCCGAAGGCAGCCGCTTAACCAACTGAGCCACCCAGGCGTCCCAAGATTTTATTTATTTATTTGATGGAGATCACATGTAGGCAGAGAGGCAGGCAGAAAGAGAGGGGGAGGCAGGCTCCCCGCTGAGGAGAAAGCCCAATGTGGGGCTCCATCCCAGGACCCTGAGATCATGTCCTGAGTCGAAGGCAGAGGCTTAACCCACTGAGCCACCCAGGTGTCATTAAATCATGTTATTTTGAATGACAATGCAAAACACTTAGTTTCGTTATCCTTTGATGGATGGCTAATGAATTTACTACAGTTAACAAATCATAATCCTTTAAACTTCTAAGCACTATTTACAAACTTAATCAGATTATCTTAGAAATTATTATTATTATTTTTAAATATTTTATTTATTTATTTGACAGACAGAGATCACAAGTAGGCAGAGAGGAGGAACCAGGCTCCCTGCTGAGCAGAGAGCCCGATGTGGGGCTTGATCCCAGGACCCTGGGATCATGACCTGAGCTGAAGGCAGAGGCTTTAACCCACTGAGCCACCCAGGTGCCCCTATCATAGAAATTATTAATTAAGCTATGGAACTTATAAATTTAACAAATTAAATTATCTTAAATGTAAATACTCTCTACATACTTAAATCGTCTTAAACGCTTCAATCTATACCACAAATTTAACGTATTTGATTTTCTCAAGCATTTCTAAAATCTGAAGAGACAGAATAACAAATCTAACAAAATCAAACCAAGTGTGTGCAAAGCTGTAATGAAACAAATGTAAAAATGTAGATCACATTCTTTTAAATATCTTAAAATCATTATAAATGCAACAGATACTCCCAAGTTTAAATATTGACTACCAACTCAATTATTTACTTTATTCTATGTATTTAAGTTGAGAAATATAGTATTTCAGATTCTCTATGGTGGCATTTTAAGCATCTTAAGAATACACAAAGCACAGCTTCTAGTTAAAGAACTATTATATAGGGATGCCTGGGTGGCTCAGTTGGCTAAGTGTCTGCCTTCTGCTCAGGTCATGATCTCAGGATCCTGGAATAGAGTCCCACATTGGACTCCTTGCTCAACAAGGAGCCTGCTTCTCACTTGGCCTGCCACTCCCCGCTTGTGCTCTCCCTCTCTGAAAAATAAATATAATCTTTTAAAAAAAAGAACTGTTATATACCTTCCTTCCCTCTGACAACACTACTAAAATGACAATTACAGGGTTTTTCTAAAGCATAACCCGCAAAGACAAAGAGAATAGGAAAGGCAACAATTTTGCAAGCTAGAAGGCAGCTGATCTACTGGTAGCTGGGTTCAACAGCCCCAGGAAAGTTGAAATCTAAGCCAGTGGTGGGCACGTCAGGAAGCAATCAAATTTGTGCCCCAGAAACTCAGAAGGGAGGCTCAAGAATGGGTAAAAATGGGTTCTTTTGAAAGCAAAGGTTAAGAAGGACTTGAAAACAATAAGAATGATTAAAATTCTATTTGAGATGTGGTTAGAACCACCTTCCTCATCTCCTACCCTCCTCTATAACCATCAACAGTTTGCTTCACCCTCCAAAAGACTGGAGATTTGGTCTCTGGAGGGGTAAGGAGGGATACCATGGCCTCAAGCCCCAGGTCACTGGGACAGAGGGACTCAGTGTTGAATATGGCAAGAGATGAAAGGAAAATCCACAACCTGATTTAGGAGACTCACTCTGACTCTCCCGAGGCCCATGGGATGCCGGAGGCAGTTAGCCTCCTGCCGTCTAGGCAGAAAGCTGGAAGATTCTTCTCTGGAGAATAAGACCAGGCCAGGTAAAGAGATCAAAAGATACTCATACTGAGGATCCTCCAATCAAAGAACCCCATCAGACCACCCTGTAATGAGGTCCTCCTCTGGACAAGCCCTGCTTAATGCTAGAACTGCCATCTTCCTAGCACCCCACTCCTGAATACACATGGACAGCTAAGAGTTCTCGGGCTGGAAAGGCAAAACGAATCATCAGGGCCACCACCACCACCACCACCACCAAAACCCAGAAAATATAATTTTGGAGATAATAAAGACAATGCACACAGACAGAACAAAATACTCATCAGTAATAGCCTCGGCAGGGTAAGACGAGGTATGATAACCATGAAATAAGAACAGCACACCATTAAAAAATTTTCAGAAAATTAACCAGAACTTTTATTTTTTTTATTTTTATTTTTTTTTTAAAGATTTTATTTACTTATTTGAGAGAGAGGCAGTGAGAGAGAGCATGAGCGAGGAGAAAGTCAGAGGAAGAAGCAGACTCCCCCGTGGAGCTGGGAGCCTGATGCGGGACTCGATCCCGGGACTCCGGGATCATGACCTGAGCCGAAGGCAGTTGTCCAACCAACTGAGCCACCCAGGCGTCCCTAACCAGAACTTTTAGAAAAGAAAAAAACTGGATAGGAAAAATGAAAAACTCAACAGAAGGGCTGGAAGATAAAATTGAGGAACCCTTATAGAAAAAAAGAAAAGAGGGAAAATAGGGAAAAAAGAAAAGAAAGGAATCCGACCAGGATATCCAATAGCTAGGAAAAAAAATCCAGAAAAAAATTAAAGAAGAAAATGTCCTAGACATGAAGTAGCCCCAAATTAAAAGCTCTTACCAAGTGCCCTACATAATGAGTGATGGAAGATTCTCATCAGGTATCTCAAGCAAGGTCCACTGAGACAGAAACGATACTGCTATTTTACCAGGGACAGTTTATTATAAAGAATTGTTAATGAATAGAGGATGGTTAACAACTTAAAAGGAGTAAAAGAGGGCAACAACCAGTACACAAATGTTTATGAAAATTTTATTCATAAGAGCTAGAAACTGAAAACAGCTCAGAAGCTCAGGCATCAAAGCAGCTGCTCGGAAGAAAATCCAGAAGCTATGAGAGTGCGGGGGTGAATCAGACGTGTTTACAGCATTCCCAAAGTAGAAGCAAAAGGAGGCAAGTTCTCCATAGCCCCAAAGCCAGCTTAAGAGTTCAATACTTTAGGGGCACCTGGGTGGCTCAGTTGGCTAAGTATCTGCCTTCCACTCAGATCATCATCTCAGGGTCCTGGGATCAAGCCCCACACCCCCCACTTGTGTTCTCTCAATTGCGGTCTCTCTCTCTGTCTCTCAAATAAATAAATAAAATCTTCAAAAAAAAAAAAAAAGAGCTCAGTACTTTATTGTGGTTATCGTCATGTAACTGATGCCACAGAGGACAATATTCTGAATAAACAATGAAGGCTCTCATCCGCAGTGTGATCCAGAAGACTCAGATTCTGAATCTGGGGAAGTTTCAGGAATACTTTCATCTATTTATTCCACTTATATTTTCCTTTTTTAGATATATGCAAGGACAGTATAAATGTATTATATCAGAATTAACAAAATACATATATTGTGTCAATATAATTTATAAAATTAATGAAGTAATACAAATCCTAAAAATAACATAACAAGATACACGTGATGAATAAAAGAGCCTTTCAATAAATATAAAATAAGTGATTTAAAAAACATGCTGGGCATCTGGGTGGCTCGGTCTATTAAGCATCTGCCTTCCACTCAGGTCATGGTCTCAGGGTCTTGAAATCGAGCCCTCATCAGGTTTCCTACTCAGCAGAGAACCTCCTTCACCCTTTTCCTCTGCCATTCCCCATGCTTGTGCTCTCTCCCGTTGTCAAATAAATAAATAAATAAAATATTTTAAAAAATTGTGTGTCAGGGTTTTTTGCCAGTGTTATTTCTTTCCACATTGTACATAAAATAATGCTGTGACATGATATACAATGGATAGTATATTAGATCTGATGAAATATGGTATTATTTCACATGAACACATCCAAAGAAAAGAAGGTTCCCAGCACAGTGACAGTGTTCAAACTCCTCTTCTCCACAACTTACTGCTTCTGTCTCCTCTAGGTGACAGCTGTCATCTCAGCCTGGCTCCCCTCCTAGTCACAAAATGGCTACCACAACTCCAGCAATCACATCAAAGCACAATGATCAGTGCCCCAAAAGGTGCCCTGTTTCTCCTTGTAAGTGATAAAATCTTCCCAAAGCTTCTGGAGCCTTCTCCTGGTGTCTCATTGGCCAAAATTTTATCACATGCCCATACCAATCCCTGGCAGAGGGGAAAAGCTCCTAAGAATCACTGGACCCATCATGTCTTGCCTCTTGGAGCTAGAGATGAGGTCTGTACTCTGTGCATAAGCTATGCAGAAGAGAGAGACTGCTGGACAAACCCCGCTCTACTAGGAAAGGCAGATGGGTGGCAACTGACATTGTCTGCTATCAATTCCTAATCATATTCATTGTGTTTGAAATTTACTAATTTGACTCTCCAAGGGCAACTGCATTTCTGAATTCTTGAAGAAATATTTCAATGCAGTCAGCTCTTATTATAAATTTCTTTTTATTCCATTTTCATCTTAGCCTCAGACTCATTTTATCCATTAATAACGTTGGGACTCCTGGGTGACTCAGTCAGTTAAGCGCTAGACTCTCGATTTCACCTCAGGTCATGATTTCAAGGTTGTGAGATCGAGCTCCATGTTGGGCTCTGCTCTGGGCATGGACCCTGCTTAAGATTCTCTCCCTCTCCCCCACCCTCTGCCCCTTCCTCCCTCTCTCTCTCTAAATACTACTACTACTAATATTAATAATAATGTTCCTTTTATTCCTAATGTATAAAAATTACTATGATTCCAGAGTGAAATTTGGGATAGTTGAATATCTAAGTTTTGTTGTAGTTAGACAAATTGAACCAAACACAGAAACAGAGAGGAGCACATACTTGATGTGGCAAATTTGCATGGAAACCTTCATAATTGTCTGATTTAGATAAGGTGAAATAAAATTATCTTCATAATTCATTTAAAAAATAACATCTTTCTGCCTTTCGGAAAAACAGTGCTTTGTAAGCTTTTGAGTAATATCGAGAGCTAAAGTTTCATGTGGGGTTTACCTTGCAGTCCTCACGTCTCCATTTCTCGGTGGCCTGTTAAAAACAAAATCCTTCTTCCCCTTATAAAAGATCTGATTCCACAAACTCTCCATGACACAGTATCTCAGTTCCACTGTGTGAAATCCCCTAATTATATATGATTTACAAAGCAGGGAGAAATTTGATCTGTAAAATAACAGTGGTCTGCAAGAGAAAGCAGAAACAGCCACATACTAACTTACAAACCTATTTCCTAGACAGACGCTTAGAAAGATTTGGAATCCCCCATTGAGTGTGTGGTATCTAGCAAGTCATTCCAAGCCTTCATGAGCAACTTTGTTTTTTAACTGGATGGATGATAATTAAACTGTTGAGGAAATACAGCAAAGAGCATGCAATTCTTAATGATTGTTGATGATTAATAAATCAAACACCCGGTCAGAGTGAAAAGCCGAAATAAATGTCTTCGAAGAATACCATCAAGAACTAAATATTGTTAGATAGTTGAGGAGGAAGGAGATACTTGGTATTTGGGGCTGAGTTGGCTATTATAGGTATGAGGGACTAGTCAGCAGGTGAAAAAGAGGGGAAGGGAGAAAGAGGCAAGGACGACCTCCTTTGGGGTGTACCCCATATCTGGCATCCGGCTGGGTTCTTTGGATTTATCTCAGGTCATCCATCCACGAGTCAGGGAGGGGACATCGTCATTATGTCCATTCTGGAGATGAAACTGAGGCTGGAAAAGATTTTGAAGACATTTGCCCAAGGTAAAAGACAAAGAACAGGGTTTAAACCCAGACCTGTCTAATCACAGACTCTCTCTGCTTTTTGTCCCAGTGGAAGGATTTTTCAGTTAGGGAAGTGGTGGGATTAGCACAATATCAGCCCGGGGGTGAGGACCGAGATGTGCATTATCCAAATATTGTCAGATGCTGAGATGCCCAGCTGGGCCCATTTCTTTCCCAGTGACCCCTCAAGAGCTGCCTAGTGAGTTTCGGGCCCAGTGGGGGAAATGACCTAACATTTCGGGACCTTCGCCAGGTGAACAACAAATGCCTCATCATCTTGCTTTCATAAATGGTAAAGAAGAGGTGCCAAGGGATTAGTGAGAAGCCTTTGACCTCTTTTTCAAAAGGAAACTCAATTTCCAAGTTTATTACAAAGATTTACTGGAAATACATAAGAGATCTAAAAAGACTTACAAATAAAAATTTTTAAGAATTCCACCAATGGTCACGTGATTTCTACTAAACTACCAAATAGTGGCATGTACCTTCTTTTTTTTTTTTTTTCTTTTTTTTAAGATTTTTATTTATTTATTTGACAGACGGAGATCACAAGCAGGCAGAGAGGCAGGCAGGGAGAGAGGAGGAAGCAGGCTCCCTGCGGAGCAGAGAGCCCGATGTGGGGCTCGATTCCAGGACCCTGGGATCATGACCTGAGCCGAAAGCAGAGGCTTTAACCCACTGAGCCACCCAGACGCCCCATGGCATGTACCTTCTAACAAGGCTCACTGCCGATCCTTCCTGGAGCAGGTATGAAGCAATGCACGAGAACTAGACCGGCAAGGTCAGCAGATGCCTCGGCGGCAGGAGTAGACACAAGATTTCTAAGCCGTTAGGGTCAATTTCCTCATTCAAAAAGAGTCGCCTACCGCTTACAGGCCTGGGGAGAGCACAGTAGAGCCCACGTTCCAGCCAAATCTCAACAGTCCTGTGAAAACAGTGCAAACTCCTCTGCAGCTTTTCTTGCCGGAATGTTCATTAACCAAACATTCACACTTAATAAGAACAGTATGCTCGGGGCGCCTGGGTGGCTCTGTCTGTTGAGCCTCCGACTCTTGATTTTAGCTCAGGTCATGATCTCAGGGTCCTGGGATGAGCCCTGTTTGGGTTCCGTGCTCAGTGCGGAGTCGGCTTGAGATTCTTTCCTTCTGCCCCTCCCTCCATCTTGTGCCTGAGTGCACACTCTTGTGGCAGAGAAATAAGAACAGTGTTTAAAACAGTATTTATAGGGCGCCTGGGTGGCTCAGTGGGTTAAAGCCTCTGCCTTCAGCTCAGGTCATGATCTCAGGGTCCTGGGATCGAGACCTGCACCAGGCTCTCTGCTCCACGGGAAGCCTGCTTCCTCCTCTCTCTGCCTGCCTCTCTGCCTACTTGTGATCTCTGTCTGTCAAATAAATAAATGAAATCTTTAAAAAAAAATTAAAAAAAACAGTATTTATAGACTTTAAGATTTTCAAAATAGAGATAAATACGTAACAATAACTATATATTAATATATGACTTGGCGTAAGATGAGCTAATACCAGAATTGTTAGCAACCACAAATATTTATGAACTTACAAATATTTGGGGGATACCTCTTAGCTCAGCTTTCTTCAAGCTGGATCTGTCATGTGAAACAGTTGCATTTACTGCTACACTGATGTTCCTTCCCTCTGCATATATAAATATTTTCTTTCAATATTTGGATCAGTGCTATATATTTTGATCCTTTTCACGAATGATCATTAACATTGTTCTGTGTTATTTTTTCACGCATTCTTTCATTGGCTGCAAAGTATTCCATCTTCTAAGTGTGCCATAATTTTTCAATTAGTCCCAACTATCAAACCCTTAGGTCAGTTCTAATTTTTCATTGTCATAATTAACCTATGACAAACACTCTTATATCAAAATGTTACAGGATTTCTTCTTTAGTGCCCATGGTTCTGGGTCATGCTGCTTAGAAGAATGAAGAGGTAGACCAGACAGACGAACAGTGGTGGGCAGCAAAGCAAAGCTTATTGAGCCATAGTACAAAGCTCCTGAAGAGGGAGGGGACACATGAGGGTTGCCGATTTGGTGTTTAGATCTTGGGGTTTTTTTGTTTGTTTGTTTGTTTGTTTGTTTGTTTTTTAAAGATTGTATTTATTTATTTCACTTAGAGGGGGCAGAGAGACAGAGAGAGAATGCACCAGCAGAGGGAGCTGCAGAGGGAGAGGGAGAAGCCAACTCCCCACTCAGCAGGGAGTCCAATGCCAGGCTCCACGCAAGGCTCAATCCCAGGACCCTGGTATCATGACCTCAGATGAAGGCAGATGTTTCACCCACTGACCAGATGCCCCAAGATCTAGGGGGTTTTATGGTTTTTTTGGTTTGGGCTGTCTTAATCTGATTAACTCCGTGTGCCTGTCATCCAATCAGGTTTTTGTCGTCTACCTATCATGTGGGAAAGGGTGGGGCTCCTTCTGAAGTGATGTCAAATCCTTTTAAGGGTGGTAACCTCTTAGGGCAGGGACCTCTTGTCCCTGCCTGCTTTTCTACCAACTATCTTTCATTAAACATGTTATACACATTTCTGATAAATTCCTGAGGATAAATTCTTTTTTTTTTTTTTTAAGATTTTATTTATTTGACACAGAGAGAGATCACAAGTAGGCAGAGAGGCAGGCAGAGAGAGAGGGGGAAGCAGGCTTGATCCCAGGACCCTGATATCATGACCCGAGCTGAAGGCAGAAGCTTACCCATTGAGCCACCCAGGCACCCTGAGGATAAACTCTTAACAAGTAGAATGTTTGAGTCCAAGGGTAGGAATGAACATCAAGTCTTTGAGGAGTATTGCCAAATCAATTTATGCCCTTCTCAATGATCATTAAGGGCTTTTATTTTTCCTTGTCCTTACCAATATTAGGCTTTATCACTTTAAAAAAAAAACAACGAAAACATAACTTTACCAATCTGAGAGACAATAAGTGATAGAAAATACCTAATTTTCTCTTTTAATAAGTATAGCATATGGAGCATAATTGAGTCTTGACAAGGCTTAGTAATGATTTCTGACTGTTGTGTTCTGCCAACCTGTAGCTTAAAGGTCATATTTGAAGAAAGCTTTGCGCCTCAGAACAAACCCTGTGTTTCTGAGTAGGAAGTAAGGGGGCTTGGATTCTGGTTCTAGCCAGTCATCCTTCCTTAGGCAAGTGTTATATTCTCAGTAATTTACCTTAAATACCTCAGGGGGCCCAGTAGGATGTTTATCTGTCTGCAAGTTAACCTGAGTCTATGCCCTGAGAATCCTCCCTCTAGAGAACAGTATTACAAGCACTTCAAGAACTGCCTCCTACATCAGTACTGGAGGGCTAATTAATTAGTCTAATGTATATCGGGAATAATTTTTCACTGATGAAATGAGTAATGTGCAAGATAGGAGACAAGTAAGATTGTAGAAGTGTTTCCCTGCCTTTTAAAAAAGTTTTATTTTACTTTATTTTATTTTCATTCCAGTATAGTGAACGCACAGGGTTATATTATTTTCAGGAATACGTTACTGTGATTCCACAATTGTGTACATCTCTCTGCCTTTTTTCAAACAACAGAAGAAATAAGCTTGGTGACAACTTTGCTGGAGTAGTGCCTCATCTAGAACTCCATTTGTTCTGGAATCTCCACTTCCCCAGGGATTTAGTTGCTTGATTTGGCTAGAAGGGTAGCTGATTACGTCATTGTAATATGGGCGCACTTGCCCCAGAGAGAAAATTCCCTGTGAAGGCTCCCGCAGCGTGCCCAAGTGCACGGCGGGGAGGGGACTCCATTTAGCTTCCAGAAATGTAGTGTGGACTCTTGTGGTGCCTGCTTGATGGTGTCTTTCCTGTGGCAGAATTCAACCCGAGACTTGCTTTCACGGTAACGTACCTCCGGTGACGTGGTCGTAGAGAGAGACAGCGCACCACTTCTAACGTAACATTTTGCTCCTCTGTATGAGTTGCAAGAGATGGACTAAATTATTTCTGACCTCCCCATTGGTTCGAAAAGTTCCAGATCATGTGGTATAGAGACAGCATTAGATTCGGATTGCCTGGCATCTTTCCTCAATAGAAAAGAAATATTTATCATATTTAATGTCAATTTCAATGATGTCTAATAGAAAGGGAATAAAAAAGGAAACTGAAGTTTAGAGCGATTAAATAGCAAAGTTCTGTCTCTCTCCAGAATTCGTGCTCTTTCTACTGATGTCTCCGTGTATCATAGAGATACCTAAAAGATACTGTAACGGATGACTCTGCTAGGGACTAAATTGTGTCCTCCTAAAATTCCTATGCCCAAGCCGTAATTCCCAGGGTTGGGATTTGGTGATAGGGCCTTTGAACAGGTCATTAAGGTTAAATGAGGTCATAAAGATGGGGCCCTGATCCAATATGACTGGTATCCTTATAAGAAGAGACAGACACCAGGGATTCACAAGGACAGAGGAAAGGCCATATGAGGCCCCAGCGAGAAGGTGGTCGTCTGCCAGCCCAGGAGAGAAGCTTCTGAGATGCCAAACCTGTCGACAGCTTTCCAGAACTGTGAAGCAATAAATTCTGTTATTTAAGCCCTTAGTCTTTTGTTACAACAACCCTAGGGACCAAAACACACTCACCTCTGTGAGGATGGGGTGGAAAGGTGTTTAAGAGAACCATTTTGGTGAGGCTCAGGAAAATCAAAAGTGGCAGGTTAAGGGATTTTCTGCAAGTTTTGTGAGACTTTAGGTGTTTGTAACTTACATATTCTATATGTAAACCTATATGATTAGTAAGCCTTTAATTAAAAGTCCTACTTTCTGTTGGGCAGGGTGCCAGGTAAGATGGTATAAAGAGTCTCCACAGCCCTGAGAGTTTGGTGGTTACCTTTCAGATATCCAGGAAGGGGAGGAGGTTGGGAGAAGGACCTCAGGAGATGACAGGGCACAGGAAGGCAGCTCTACAAGGAGAGGAAAGCTGGTCGAAGTAGGCCTGTAAGCAGGGAGAAAGGAGTGATGAGCAATGAGGTGGTCAGGCAGTTCCAAGGCTGGGGAGGAGGGGTTCTAGAACCACATCAAGAAGGGCCTAGGGACAGGGCAAAGAGCTTGTAGGGACCAGGGCAGTGGCCCAAAAAGGCATACCCAGGACCTGTGAGGACCCCAGGGAGCGATAGGTAGGTGGGGATGGCAGGGAGGAAACTATAAATAAGGGGAGGGGCCATAGCAAGTTGCACCTGCTTAACAATTCTGCCTTGGGCAGAGCCTTCCAGACCATTACTGTAACCTTATACGGTGATGCTAGTGAGAGAGGAAGCCAACCAGTTTCTCTGCACCGTCCCCTTACCCAACTGTTCCCATGTAGCCCTCATCTAAGTGTGGAAAGAATCTGGTTTGCTTGTCAAGTTGGTGGAAGCTTTGTCATCTCAATAATTCCCCAGTTCCATTATAGGCTGAAGGACGTGAGACAAATTGGATAGGCTTCAGGGGGCTCCTCATTGGGGCCAGGAGTTGACACTACAGTGAAATCAACATAGAACTTACATGCAGTCCATAACCATAGAAATGAGGTTTGCTCCAGATAAACCAACAGGCTCCTAGAAGTCCAACGGGCCATGAGCAGGTCCATCACCAAGAAGCGTCCTGTGTAATGACCCTTACATGCATCAGGCAAAGCATAATGGTGCTTTCCCCGGTGCTGGTCATGTAGGAAAGTATCCACTCATTGTGTCCACCCTGCAGACAGGAAGGGAGGCAGAGAGTGGAGCAATTACTTTGGAACTGGCTCCCCAAGTTAGAGAACGCCTACTCTCAGAGACCCTCAAGAGACAGATGGCCATTTTGGTCTGTGTGATTTTAACATCGATTGACATGATAGATTTTTAAGATTCCTTCCAGCACTTCGATTTTGTGACCCTAATCTCTAAGGAGAATGTTGACTGATGCACAGACCTCACTTCTGATGTGATGTGACACCAGATTGCAAAGTTACAGCTGACGCTGGACACGTAGCCTTAGTGGCTACTGCAGGGAATTTGCAAAATCCCACACCAAACTGTACTTGTTGGTACTGGGTTTCGGAATCAGTTTTATTCCTATCCATCTCTATTCAATCACAGGTGATCTTTAGATGGTGGAAGATCTCTCTGAGGAGTGAGTATCGATCAGCAAAGCCTGGAGAAGCAAAAGACTCTCATGAAGAGTTCCTAGAGAATTCCCACCTTCAAGGTAAGGAAGGGAGCACGTTATGTACTTCCTGCTCAGTTTCCTTTAATTAGTGACAGATTTTGTCACAGAAATAGCCAGCATATCGTCATTTGAAATACTGATATGTTATTATGTAATCAAAGACAGATAATTGCTAACATATCCCGAAATTTCTCTTGGGAAAAATCTTCAAGTGCTTAAGACTCCAGGTTAATGTGTCGGTTCCATTAATAATCTTAAATCGCATAAATATAATTTTTTCCTACAACATTTAATTAAAATGGGTTTCTTTTAGTTAACAATAAATTGAAAGGTTATTTGAAAACACAGTCAACTTCTCAAATCCTTGGACTCTCATGCATTTTGGCAAAATTGCTGCCATTTCTTTTTAACATCAAGGTTTGCTTCAGAAGTAGCCTTAATCAGGAAGCACGTGGTTTGCCCTCCGGTTTCCCCTGTGCTTTTTGCTTTCATAATATAAAAATTTCCAATAAAAAGCTGGGGTGCCTGGGTGGCTCAGTTGGTTAAGCCTCTGCCTTCGGCTCAGGTCATGATCCCAGGGTCCTGGGATCAAGTCCTGCATTTGGGCTCCTCGCTCAGCGGGGAGCCAGCCTCTCCCTCTGCTACTGCTCCCCCTGCTTATGCTCTCTTGAGCTCTCTCTCTGTCACATAAATAAATAAAATCTTTAAAAACAAAAAGCAAATGGTCTTTAACAAAATTCTAGATACCTATCACCTGGCTTTAATTATACTCAAAATGTGGCCCAAATCTCCACACTAAGCCACTGTTCCCACTGGATTAGTTAGAAGCAAATCTCAGTTGTTACATCATTTCATGCTAAACCACTTCAGTATGTGTCTCTTAAAAGGAGTCCCTTTAACTAACCTCCTTAATAATTATTTACCTTCAGTACAAAAATGGAAAACTAGAAGCCATTTTAGAAATTTTTATTTTATTAGGAGTTAATATCAAACTTTTATATATGCATTCTCATTTTATCATTACAATATCCTTGTGAAATAACCAGCATTATCCCCATTTCACTAATGAGGTTAAGAATAAATATGCCCGGGACGCCTGAGTGGCTCAGTTGGTTGGACTACTGCCTTTGGCTCAGGTCATGATCCCGGAGACCCGGGATCGAGTCCCGCATCGGGCTCCCAGCTCCACGGGGAGTCTGCTTCTCCCTCTGACCTTCTCCTCGCTCATGCTCTCTCACTGCCTCTCTCTCAAATAAATAAATAAAATCTTAGAAAAAAAAAAAAAAAGAATAAATATGCCTTTCCAGGGTTCCACAGCTAATTACGGGCATTGCCAGGACTAAACACCAAGAGGGGAAAAAATCAAGTGCATGAATCTTTTTCTTTTCTTTTTAAGTTTAGAAGTTCTATTTATTTATTTTATTTTATCATTTTTAAAGATTTTACTTATTTATTTGAGAGAGAGAGTGAGAGAGATCATGAGAGGGGAGAGGGTCAGAGGGAGAAGCAGAGTCCCTGTGCAGAAAGCCCAATGCGGGACTTGATGCCAGGACTCAGGGACCATGACCCGAGCCGAAGGCAGTGGCCTAACCAACTGAGCACCCAGTCGCCCCTCAAGTACATTAATCTTATTCTTTTTTTTTTTTTTTTTAAGATTTTATTTGTTTATTTGAGAGAGAGGCAGTGAGAGAAAGCATGAGCGAGGAGAAAGTCAGAGGAAGAAGCAGACTCCCCGTGGAGCTGGGACCCCGATGCGGGACTCGATCCCGGGACTCCAGGATCATGACCTGAGCCGAAGGCAGTCGTCCAACCAACTGAGCCACCCAGGCGTCCCACATTAATCTTATTCTTAAAGACACATTCTGGGTGGATCTTTGATAATCAACACTCTTAAAAGATATTCTACTGTTTATTTATTTATTTATTTGACAGAGAGATCACAAGCAGGCAGAGAGGCAGGCAGAGAGAGGAGGAAGCAGGCTCCTTGCTGAGCAGAGAGCCCAATGCGGGGCTCGATCCCAGGACCCTGAGATCATAACCTGACCCAAAGGCAGAGGCTTAACCCACTGAGCCACCCAGGTGCCCCGATATTCTACTGTTTAAATTATAACATGTAATAGTTGTTTTTTTAGGCAGAGAGTAGGTTTGGTTTGGTTTGGTTTCCTTAAACAGTTGAAAGTCTGGATTGATTGACTTCAATTCCTGATGTTGCATACATCTTATTTAGTTAACCTCCTTATAGAAAATACTTACACATTAGTGGTTTAAAAAGAACCATGTTGGGGAAAGGCTGTCCACTTTTCATTGAATAAAAATCAGTCCGGCACTCCTTGCTTATTTAACTGTAAAATAGACAGGTTTCTGCAGTGATGAAGTCAACTGCTATAGGGCAACCTGATTGGCTCAGTCATTGGAGTGGATGACTCTTGGTCTTGGAGTGACTCTATTCCACGTTGGGTATAGAGGTGACTTACAAATAAAATCTTAAAAATAAAGTAAACTGCTATATAACACATTTCATTTTTAGGTCAGAATCCAATTTACTTTCTGAGCATTGTAGTAACTACTGTAAAGCTTATGTCTAAGCAAGAAATATTCACAGACAGACCATGTGACTTTCCAATCACAAAATCTGGCAAGGGACATTGGCATTGCTTGTGTTCTGAGTATAGTCTCTTGCTTGCCCCAGACACCTCCCACACCCCTGTCCCCTGCTAGGATATAGGGGTGAGGGGTTGGGAAACAGTGGCTTGGGGATAACACTTGTGGGGTTCCTGATCCTGGGAAAATAGGCAATAAGGTGGGACTTTTAAAATTGCAGTTGGAGGGGCTCAGTCAGTTAAACACCCACCTTCTGTTCAGGTAGTAATTTCTGAGAGTCCTGGGATCGAGCCCCATGTAGGGTTCTCTGCTCAGCAGGAAGTCTGCCTCTCCCTCTCCCTCTGTCACTCTTGCTCTCTCTCAAGTAAATGAATAAAATCTCTAAAAAATAAAATAAAATAAAACAAATAAAAATAAATAAAATAAAATAAAATAAAATAAAATAAAATAAAATAAAATAAAATAAAATAGAACAGCAGTCTGAGAGCTGCAGTCTCAGGACTGGCTGGTGGCCTCTGGACAGGAGTAGCACTGAGACACTGAATTAAATCACCTGCCAAGTTCAAAGGCACCTGTTTCACTTTTTAGACTTCTACAGCATCCAGGTCTCTGGCAGAGGAGAAAACTCCAGACAGCAATATTATTTGGCCCTTTTCTCCTCCTTGGTCCTTAAGGAATCCCTCAGAAGGCATCCCTACAGCAGAAGAGGCGTGCACTGGGCCCAGAGAGAGGCTCAGGGGTCAGTGGCTGCTCCTACCCAGCTGTGTGACCACAGGCTGACCCTGACTCCCTCTGTAAGCCCACTTTCTCCTCATACCTGGGGAAAAAATGGTTATTCCATGTGGTCGCTGTGGGCATTCAGTGATCTGACACCTGAGCCATATTTAGAGCCACACACACTACATAATCAACTCGTAATCATTATTTGCTGTTTTTAATATTGATGTTTGACTTGGTTTGATTTTTCGCATTCGCTTCTTATCATATTCCCAAGATCCCCCCAAGGGTTTTCTCACCTGAAGATCTTCTCCAACTCATATGGTACACACTGGTGATAGGTCTCTAAAATCTGGGTCACCCTTGGTGTCCTGGCAGAGGACCGGAACCCTGTTACTCTTACTTCCTTGACCTCTCAGCAGCACTAAACTTGGAGGGGACATTTTCTTCCCCTGGCTTCCAGGAGCACCAAACTCTTGGTTCTCCTCCTGCCTCACTGGTCCCTTCCCAGCATCCTTGTTGGCTCCGCCTCTTCTCTGCAAATCTAACCATTGGGGGCCTAGGGTTAGCTCCAGTGCCTTTTCTCTTGTCTGTCTGGGCTTAACTCTTGGGGGATTGGATCTGGGCTCCGGCTTTAAATGCCATCATACACTGACAAGTCCCAAAATGATATCTCCAGCTGGCCCATCTCCCCAGAAACTCCCCACTCAGATTTTTATCTGGCTGCTCCCTTGACATCTCCACTTGAGTTACTTCTAATGGGCTCTCAAATGTAACATGTCCAAAAATAGCTCCTGATCTTTCCTCCTGCCAAAAAAAAAAAAAAAAAAAAAAAAAAAAGGCCCAAATCCTACAGTTAGCTTTGGTCCCTTTCTTTCTTTCACACGCTAGATGTCATCCATCAACAAAACCAGAATCTGAATGGTGGTTCACAGTCCCCAGGATGGTTCCTAAACATGCCCACCTCTCAGTGTTGACAGTCTTGGGTCATCCCCTCCCACAGTGTACTCGGTCAGCGTGTGTGACCAGTACAATCTGGGAGGAGTGATGTTGTGTCACTTTGGAGGTTAGGTTATAAATAACACTACGACGTCTGACTTTTCTCCTTTCCCTCTTTCTCTCATCACTTGCTCTGGGGGAAGCTGGCTGCTGTGGCTCAAGGCAGTCCTGTGGAGAGGCCCGTGTGATGAGGAACTGAGGCCTTCAGTCAGCTGCCATATTCAGGAGCTTTCTTGAATGTGGACCGTAGAACCACTGTCAAGGCCTCAAATCATGCAGACCCACATAAGGTCTTGACTGAACCTCAGGAGAAACAGACTCTGAGCCAGAACCACCCACTCCCACATTCCTGAATCTCAGAAACTGAGAAAATAAATGTTTGTTGTTTTAAGCTGGTAAATTTGGGAATCATTTGTTACTCAACAGTAGATAACTAATACAGAACGTTTCTCACCACTTCCAACTCTGGTCCAGCCAACAACAACCTCTCACCCAGATTACTGAGTTAATCTTCTAACTAGTCTCACTTTCCCTCCCCTTGCCCTACAATAGTGTGGTCTCGTCACAGTAGCCAGAATCAGCCCTTCAAGATATATATCACATCACATTACTTGTCTGCTTTAAGCCTTTCAGTGGCTTCCCATCTCATGTAGGGTAAAAATCCAAGTCTTGTAGTGATTTTCAGCCACTCTCCTCTCTTGTGTACTCTACTTTAGGGACACTGGCCTCCCTGGTGCTTCTTGAATAAACCAAGCATGCTCCCACCTCAGGGCCTTTGCACTTGCTATTCCCTTTGTTAAGAATATATTTTCCCAGATGTCCCCATGATTTGCTCTTCATTCAGGTTTCTGCTGAAACCACCTTATTAGAGAGTGTTTCCCTGACTACCACATAAAACAACAACCCCCTCTTCCTTAACCTGGAAGACCAGATCTCCCATAACACTTTTCACCACATGATATAATCTATGTTATTTGTTCATTTATTGTCTGTCTCCATCACTAGAATGTAAATTCCACTATGGTAAAGACTTTGCGTTACTTACCAGTGGGTCTTTGGCACCCACCTAGAGCAATACATAGCTCCGTGAATAGTTGCTATATGAATTATTTGGGAGAACTCTTAGGGACTGGGACAAGGTAAATTCTTTTTTTTTTTTTTTTTTTAAATATTGTACCTCCACTAGGTTCTTTTTTTTCTTTTTTAAATTTATTTATTTGTCAGAGAGAGAGGGAGAGAGAGCAAGCACAGGCAGACAGAGTGGCAGGCAGAGGCAGAGGGAGAAGCAGGCTCCCTGTGGAGCAAGGAGCCCGATGTGGGACTAGATCCCAGGACACTGGGATCATGACCTGAGCCTAAGGCAGCCGCCCAACCAACTGAGCCACCCAGGCGTGGGACAAGGTAAATTCTAAAACAGATCCTTCTTAATTATAAATCTGGTCCTAACAGAGTTCAGGTTTCTGATCAATAGTTTCTTCCAGAGTGGGGAAAAAGCCCTTCCACTAAGTCTGGTCACACTACCAGACTGATACTTTTAAGACAGTTTTTCAAGCCCAGGGGCCACATCTTATTAATCATTCCTTTTTCAAGATCAGGTACCTGGTAGGAAGTTAGTATATGTTTGTTCAAATGAATGAAAATACATTTTCTGATGAAGGAATATTGTTTAAAATAATGAAATTACTGTGCTCAAACTTTATTTTCATGGCTCTAAATTGATAGAAGAACACAAGGAGTAAATTCTAGAACTTACTAGTATATTTATACTTATGGTAGTTATAAGCAGCTCTGGAGGAACACATCACGTAAATCTGCATGAGTGTGCTCGGCCGCCATGAGAGCACTACAGACTGGATGACTGAAACACCGGGAATAGACCTCCTAGTTCTGGAGGCTAGTTCAGGCTCAAGGTGCTGGCAAGGTTGGTTTCTTCTGAGGCCTCTCTCCTTAGCTTGCAGATGGCTACCCCACTGTGTCTTCACAGGGCCTGTCCTCTGTGTGTGTGTGCCCACTTCTTGTGTCTCTCCAAGTGTCCACATTTCCTCCTCTTTTGAGAACAACAGTCAGAATGGATTAGAGCCCACCCATATGACCCATTTAGCCTTACCTTTCAAGGTCCTTTTCCCCCCGGGGGTGGGGGGCCTGGCTGGCTCAGTTGGTAGAGCATGTTGACTCTTGATCTCAGGGTCATGAGTTCAATCCCCACATTGGCCGAGGTACCTACCTTCAAAAATAAATAAAGGTCCTTTCTCCCAGTGCAGTCACACTCCAGAGGTTCTGGGGTTTATGATTTCATTGTATAGATTTGGGGGAGGTCAGGAGGACATAGTTCAGCCCATAGCAAAATACATACTTTTCAGGTAGGGGAATTCCTGTAATCTTGTAAACAGAGTGTATCATTACTAAATTAGTAATTAATAATTGTCGTGGTTTCCTATTGCTCTTATAACAAACTACCACCAATGTAGTGGCTTAAATAATAATGATTTATTGTCTTATATTTCTGGAGATCAGAAGTCTCATCTGGCTAAACTCAAGGTGTGAGTAGGACTGCCTTCCTTCTGGAGGCTCTAGGGGAGAATCTGTTTCCTTGCCCCTTCCAGCTTCTAACCTGCATCCCTTGGCTTCTGGCCTCTTCCTCCGTCCTCCAAGGCCATGATAATGGTCTGTCCAGCCCTTCTTGCTCTCATACTGCTTCTGTGGTCACATCTCTGACTCTTCTCTGACTCTGCCCTTCTTGCCAGGCACCCCTGGATTTGCATTTTTTTAAAATATTTTATTTTTTTATTTGATAGGGAGAGAGAGACAGTGAGAGAGGGAACACAAGCAAGGGGAGAGGGAGAGGGAGAAGCAGGCTCCCCGCTGAGCAGGGAGCCTGACGCAGGGCTCAATCCCAGGACCCCGGGATCATGACCTGAGCCCATGGCAGATGCTTAATGACTGAGCCACCCAGGTGCCCCTAGATTTGCATTTTTTAAGAGACAAAATTCATATATTTATTTAAAAAGCCATTCATACTTACGTACACGGAAAACTATTAGCAGGCAGTCGAGTGTTGATTAATAAAGATTATTTCTATTCAAATCTTGGCTTCAAACGCACTACATGTGTGACCTTGGGCAAATGATTTAGTCTGGTGGTGTTTTTTTTTTCTTTTTTAAGTAATCTCTATACCCAGTGGGGCTTGAACTCACAACCCTGAGATCAAGAGCAGCGTGCTCCAGCATCAGAGCCAGCCAGACACCCCTAACTTAGTCTCTTTGGGTATCAGTTTCCTCAACTGTTGATAATGGGAATAATAGCAGCATTAGCTCATAGGGTCCTTATGAGGAGTAATTGAATGAAGGCTAAGAATTTGCCTAACACCCTTTAAAAAAAAAAAAAAAAAAGAATTTGCCTAACACCTACAACTAGCTATTATAGTTTTTAAAATTTTTAAAGTGAAAACTCCTTCTCTCTTCCTCCAAGCTCTACTCCCCAGAGATAACCACTATAAATAGTTTCTTTTGCATTTGAATTCCTTCTGTTTGGGATTGTGCGTGTTTGTTTACAAAAATACAACCTTGAATTCTTTAATTTTTACACTTGCTATATATTGTGAACTTTTTTTTCTGTTAGCATGCATAAAGAAAAACCTCATCCATTTCCAAGGCTGTGTGGTGTTTCTTGGTAGAAATAGACAGTTCTCCATTGATGGGCATTTTCAGAAGCCTTTGGGCACATTCTGGGGCATATTTATCTTTGGACACTTAGGTGAGAATATTAGTAACATAGATTCCTCATCATGGAATTACTGGGACCAAAAAAGTATACATTATAAATTTTGATAGAGTATTTTATTTTGAGTATTTTATTTTGTTACTGAATCTGTAGCCCAAGGCTCACTTGACCAGCAATGGTATTTCTGTTAGCTAACTTGAGTAGGCCTGCCATGGGATGGATGCCATGATCTCTAATTTGTTTGACCTTTATAATTATGCTAGTTTGGTTTTTCTAAGATTTTATTTATTTATTTGTCAGAGAGAGAGAGAGCACTAGCAGGGGGAGAGGCAGGCAGAGGGAGAAGCAGGATCCCTGCTGAGCAAGGAGCCTGATGCGGGACTTGATCCCAGGACCCTGGGATCATGACCTGAGCCAAAGGCAGACACCTAACTGACTGAGCCACCTAGGGGCCCCTAATTATGCTAGTTTTGAAAGAATTTTAAAGTGGGAAACTTATATTATTTCAGCATTTATTCATAAAATGAGACTTCATTAATATTTTGGTGTCACCCTACTTTAACTTTGAGTAATCCAAAATTTGCATAAAATGCCAATTACTTCACTGTCATCACAGACGGGGCTCCAAAAAACTGCTGTATTAATTATACTCTATCCGACAGGATACGGTTTTCTTGCACCTTTGCCATCACTAATTAGGTATTACTATTCTTTTTCATCTTTTCCAGTCAGATGGTGAAAATAGTGTCATATTTAATTAGCATTTTCCTGATAACTAGTAAGTTGAGCGTCCTGTCATGTTTAATTACCATTTATATCCTTTCTGTAATTTGCCTGTTTGTATTCTTTGTCCACTTGTCTATGAAATTTAATTTTTTTTTTCCTCTGAGACCTTTAAAAATCTGAAGAAACATCTACGGACTTTTTTCCCCTAAGTTAAAGAAGTAGGAATTGCCAGAAAATTAGCTATTGGAAATATTGTTAAAATTGAGTTTAAAGCAAAAATGTGCCTGTGTAAACTCAGTTGAAAGTGCTGACTCAAGGGGCGCCTGGGTGGTTCAGTGGGTTGAAGCCTCTGCCTTCGGCTCAGGTCGTGATCCGGGGGTCTTGGGATCGAGCCCCGCATCGGGCTCTCTGCTCCGCGGAGAGCCTGCTTCCTCCTCTCTCTCTCTCTGCCTGCCTCTCTGCCTGCCTGCGATCTCTGTCTGTCAATAAATAAATAAAATCTTTAAAAAAAAAAAAGAAAGAAAGAAAGTGCTGACTCATGAGTTGAGTTTGAATCCAATCTAAAAATAAGTTGTTTTCCAACTTAAGTCCACTCTGAAGTTGATTGCTTTGAGCTCTGAATGAGTTATAAGTGGTGGTTAAGTATTTAGGCCAATCCACAAAAATCCCTGTGATAAAACCAAATGACTTCAACAACCATATCTTCTGAATTGACTGACAAAGGTTTTTTTTTAAATTAAAGATTATTTATTTATTTATTTATTTATCAGAGAGAGAGAGAGAAAGAGAGAGAGCGAGAGCACAGGCAGGCAGAGGCAGAGGGAGAAGCAGGCTTCCAGCCAAGCAAGGAGCCCAATGTGGGACTCGATCCTACGACGCTGGGATCATGACCTGAGCCGAAGGCAGCCACTTAACCGGCTGAGCCACCCGTGCATCCCTGACAAAGGTGTTTTATTTCTGCTACTGCTTGTAAAAGGAAGCGGGGTGACAGTTTAGATGCAAAGAATTGAAATTTTCTTGGACATTTAGATAATTTATGAAAAAAACAGGACTGCATGTTTGAAATGGGGGACAATAACAGAAAATTGATAACACTATCAATACTAATAATCCTGGAATATTGGCTTGAGTTCTAGATTCTGAGGATGTTGGTACAACAGAAATAAGAGAGTGGGAAATTACTGGCTTTACCTTTTTCCCAAATCTGTGTCGGCCCCATGCCATGGACCCATGATCCATTTTCTCTGGGTCCCTTCTTCACTTAGGCCATATCTCGGCCTTTGACTTGGAACTTTGTTTTCTCAGGGCTACCCACCACCTCTTAGCCTACTCCCCTCCTTCTCTTTGTCCTCTCGAATCAGCTACTCCTTGACTTCAGCCTGGATTTCTAGTTTCTGCCCATGTTGGATGGGGGCCTGTGGGTGAAGGTAGAGTGGGAGAGTGTTGGAGGCAGAAGCACTTTGAGGAAGTGTGGGAGCCTGGCTCTGGGCTACAGAGCAGGGAAGGCAGATCTCAGCAACACTCTTCTTGTATTTTATCACTTTTTTATTAACTAATATCTGAGATTTAAAAAAAATGAACACACACACATAGTGATACAAAAATTAAATCAGTTTAAAGAGGTTTTAGAATAAAAATAAGTCTCTCTCTGGCCCCATGTTCCCAGTTTCTGTGAAAACCATCATTAACAGTTTTCTTATATATCCTTCCAGAAATGGTAAAATATGTTTACAAAAAAGAAGAATCTTGTACATTGTATCCTATACCTGGCTCTTTAAAAGCTTTAAAATGTGGGGCACCTGGGTGGCTCAGTCGGTTAAGTGCCTGCCTTTGGCTCAGGTCATGATTCCAGGGTCCTGGGATCAAGCCCCACACTGGGTTCCCTGCTCAGTGGGGAGCCTGCTTCTCCCTCTGCCTGCTGCTCCCCCACCTTGTACTGTCTCTGTCTAAATAAATAAGATTTAAAATTCAGAAATATATTCTTAAAAATTTTTTTACATTTTAATTTAAACTATTTAAATTTTTTTTATTGTGTTATGTTAGTCACCATATGGTACTTCATTAGTTTTTGATGTAGTGTTCCATGATTCATTGTTTGCGTAGAACACCCAGTGCTCCATGCAATACATTCCCTCCTTAATACCCATCAGCACACTCATCCATCCCTTGACCCCCCCCTCCCTTCTAAAACCTTCCGTTTGTTTCTGGAGCCCATAGTCTCTGATGGTTTGTCTTCACTCCAAATTCTCCTGCTTCATTTTTCCCTTCTCCTAATGTCCTTCATGCTATTCCTTCTGGTCCACAAATAAGCGAAACCACATGATAATTGTCTCTGTTTTGCTTATTTCACTCAGCATAATCTCCTCCACTACCATTCATGTTGATGCAAAAGTTGGGTATTCATCCTTCCCGATAGCTGACTAATATTCCATTGTCCATATGGACCACATCTTCATTATCCATTTGTCTGTTGAAGAGCGTGTTGGCTCTTTCCAGTTTGGTGATTGAGGACATTGCTGCTCTGAACATTGGGGTACATATGGCCCTTCTTTAAAATTCAGAAATATCTTAAACCTACAAAAAAGAAGATAATATTATACCCAATACCACTAACAAAAGATGTTAACATTTGTCACATTTACTTCATTTTATCCAAATTATCAAATATGTTGGTGTACTTTGCTCATAATATGCTCTTCTTTCAGTGGCTATAGTGTCTGTAGTGCTATTCTCTTTTTCCTTCCTTGATAATGTTTATTTGTGCTTTCTCCCTTTTTTTCAAGATCCCTTGCTAGGGGGTTTATTCTTTTTTTTTTTAAGATTTTATTTATTTATTTATTTGTCAGAGAGAGAGAGAGAGAGCGCACAAGCAGGGGGATTGGCAGGCAGAGGGAGAAGCAGGCTCCCCACCGAGTAAGGAGCCTGATGCAGGACTTGATCCCAGTACTCTGGGATCATAACCTGAACTGAAGGCAAACGCTTAACTGACTGAGCCACCCAGGTGTTCCTTAAAATTCAGTTTTAAGATTATATGAAACCTGTGTGTTTCTAAAGTCAAAACTATAAAACAGTATACATTCAGAGACTTGGTTTCATCCCTCTCTGCCCCACCCTTTCCTTGCCTTGCCCTAGGCTAAGCCCTTGTATTTATTATATACCCTTTCAGTGATTCTCTCTGCCATATAAACAAACTCATATATATATATATGTGTGTGTGTTTATATAACAATATATTTATAATAATAAAAATAATATTTATGTGTTATATAAATATTAATATATAATATAAACATGATATTTATTTATTATATAATACATATATATGAATATATATATTTATAGTCCCTCACCCCTTATACAAATGGTAGCATTCTATCCATACTGTTTACAGTGTACTTTTCCACCAGTATATCCTGGACATCACTTTGTGCCTTTAAAGATCTTCTTCTTCCTCTTCCTCTTCTTCTTCCTACTCCTCCCCCTACTCCTCTTCCTCCTTTTTTTTCCCACAACTGCATAGTATTTCTTTGTGTGAGTGCACCAGAATCCCAGCGATGAAATGTGGGTTCTTTCCAATTTTGTGATAATACAAATAATGCCAAGATGAATAACCTTGTGCATGGGTCATTTCATATTTAGTCAATATATGTTTGTGAGATTACTGGGTCAAAAGACAAATGCGTATTAAGGCATCACTTTGAATGAATTTTTTCTGGTATATAGAGAAGTTATGCTGATTATTTTTCGGTAGAATTTGTTGCCTTTCATACGTTGATATTTAGATCACCTGCAATATGGACAGTTTGTCCTAGCTTTCTAGCCCCAATGTATTTTTATGTCTTTTACTTACTTATTTTTGATCTCTAAAACAATGCTGACTAGAGACGGTGATGAGAGTGGGCATTCTCATCATGCCTGATATGAAAGGCCATAGATACAACATTGTGGTTAGGAGAAGCACAGTGGAGCACATCGCTTGGTTCAGTCCTTGTTTTCACTATGTGATCTTTCTCACTGCATGACTTTGGGCAAACCACTTCTCTATTTCTCATCTTTCTCTCTTTAAGAGGGGAGTAATAACAGTACCCATCTCATAGAGTTATTGTGAGGACCAAATGATTATATATGTATGATATATATGTACTATATATGTGTGTGTGTGTATAAATATATATTAGAGCTGTTCTTGGCCAATGTTGGATACTGTACAAATTCATGTTACTGTTATTATTATTATTATAATATAAGTAAGCTCTACACCTAACGTGGGGCTTGAACTCATGACCCTGAGACCCAGAGTCACATGCTTATTATTATTATTGCTACTATTCCTAGGTTTCTGGTAACTAGCCTATATCAGGTAATCAAGTTTAAAAATTTCCCTTTTATTATTAATTTTCTTTTTTTTTCCCCAAAGATTTTATTTATTTGACAGACAGAGACAGATCACAAGCAGGCAGAGAGGCAGGCAGAGAGAGGGGGAAGCAGGCTCCCTGCTGAGCAGAGAGCCCGATGCGGGGCTTGATCCCAGGACCCTGAGATCATGACCTGAGCCGAAGGCAGAGGTTTAACCCACTGAGCCACCCAGGCGCCCCTTATTATTAATTTTCTAAGAGTTTTTATTCATAAATAGGTGTTAGAATTATATGAAATAATTTTCCTCAGTTTTTGAGGTAATCATTTTCCCCCCTATTTGTTAATATGGCAAACTATATTAAATAGCCTTCTGAAGTTATTCCATCCTTGGATTATCCCAGGATTAACTGTACTGGTCACAATTTATCTATGTTTTTGATGGGTTGATAGATTCAATTTCCTAACATTGTATTTAGAATTTGTGCCACATATATTCCTAAGTGATTTTTCACATGCAACTTTATTTTTGCCTACCATCGTTGCTAGTTTAAGCAGCCTCATAATTTAATGTGAAAGTTTCCTTCTGTTTCTATTCTTTGGAACAAATTAGTAAAATATGGATTGTCTGTTCTCTGAGAGTTTGTAAGTTTCACTTATAAAGCAGTGAGG